>APFE031278443.1:98301-180323 GCA_000404065.3 Pinus taeda
AAAGAATTTCAGAAAAGAAGAAGAAAACACATTCAAGGAGACAGAATAGGTCAAAGCAGAAAATAAAAGAATTCAAATAAAAAACCCTCCTCCTTCAATTGTGAGAAGAAGTGCCTAACTTAATCCATCAACGAAGGAAACATCTCTAAAAGACATAGAATATGATATAAAGGAAACGGAGAAATAGAGGAATCCCTCACCTACTGTCATTTCACCCATTGAAAGCCCGGGCTAAAAAATGTTGGCGATAGATCTAGTACAACAAGAGATATATGATTATATTGAATCTCTGGAAAAGAAGGCTGCAGAAAAAGCATTTGGTTGAATAGTGCATGAAAAAGAAGATCAGTCTAGTAGCCCACAAGAACCTCCAGTCATAAAATATTTAAAACAAGAAATATTTGAACTAGAGATTCTAAATAGACACATACAAAGGGAAAATTAAGCCTTCTAGATGAAGAATGAAATCCAAACAACCCAAAATGACAATATTCTCTTACATTTGAGTCTGTGGTATATGAAAAATAAGAAGCTGAAACAAAAGAATAAGATCCTTAAAAGAAAAGTCATAAATCTAAAATGCAAAATTCCAATAAAGAAGCCAAGGGTGGTAGTGGCGAGGAAAAGAGTGAAAAAGAAAAATTTGGTTGTTCTAGTTTGAGTTTAAAAGGAGATGCAGTAGTTGAAAAGGGCACTAATTTTTTATGTTCCGCATGAGGACATGCAATGACCTCCATGTGGGGGAATGTAGAGCCTCATGAATGCTTCATCTTGACACTCTTCTTCCCTCATTTTCCTTCTCCTTGACCATTTCTTTTAACTTTATAGGAACCAAATTGTAGGTTTTTAACATAGGTAAGGTGGTAAGTATCCTATTTTTCATATTTACGAAATTCTCCTTATTATTAAGTTAAATTTTGCATTGACTACCAGATTCATGTAATTTTGCAGCTAACATATGTTTCTTTAACCAAATCCATTTTTGAATAGGGGAAGAGGCACCTTCAAGGAAAGAGAGATATGGGTAGAAAGAGGGTCATCCCCTCAACGATCTCCTACTATTAATTTGCACCAAATCGTTATAAGAAATCTTGAATCACATGGTTAAAGGAAACAATCAACATGTAGTTGGAGCAAGCGAGAGAGAGTCCAAGATGAAAGCAGCTCACAATTTTCTTTTCCGAATAGAAAATGATGAGCAAATTTTTATCTATTTCTCAGTTTCATAGTTAAATTAGAACTCTATTAACTAAAAATGGGCATGAAATCCTCAAACAGTTATTAAATTGCTTTTATAAATACCATAAGGTAGGACAAAACATGGGACAACGTGAATGAATTTTTGGTGACTGTAATCATTTTAAAACTCTATATTTTTATTTAATGAGAGTAGCTTTGAAGACTTGATGCACAATTAATTGTTCATTGGAGCTTGTTACTGTCAGTTTGTGGAGCCCCTGCAAACAGCAAGGATTTTTAACTTATAGATTTCCCTTTATGTTATTATTTGTTGTAGTATTTGCATACATTTTCATTTCATAATTATTAGTTTGATTTTAGATTGGATAACAACATTGATATTCCTTTTAAATTGGAAAAGCAATAGTGAATTTCTCTAGTAGTTTTTTTGGATCATCGAATATTAATCATGCCAATTTATAGTTTTGATCTGTTTTATAGTTTATGTCGTTGATTTGACTCCTCAAAAACCCAGTGGTTTCCTTGTGATTTCTTTGAAATTTCATCAAAAATAATTTCAACTTCATAGCATAATATGTTTCTCTTTATAGATTTAGGTATATAGATTCCTCTAAGCTTTATGTTTAGAGAATTTTTGTTCAAAATTTTTCTTAGTTTAATTTGAAAAAGAAGTGTGGTTTGATTGTAGTTACTTTCTTGAATTTTCAATTTTGAATAAAGTGTGAGTTAATATAGTTTTCACTCAGCAAGTGTGAGTTAATATAGTTTTCATTTAGCAAGTGTGAGTTAATATAGTTTTCATTCAGAAAGTGTGAGTTAATCTAGTTTTAATTCTACAACGGTGCGTTCTTTATAGTTTCACTTTTCTAGAAAGGAATATTGCTTTAGATTCACACTTGTTTTATTCTCACTAGATAGAAATGTTAATTTCATTTCTAAAATAGGAATACAAAACTTAAAAAGTCATTTTCAATAACTCAATCAATTAATAAATCAAACTTAATGAAAATGCCTCTAGCATATATTGTGCACTAGAACTTCACAAGTTTACCAACTTCAGTCAATAATTTATGTAATCAATTTAAGACAATTAAATTGAAAAACAAAACTATTTCTTCAGAAATCCATTGATGATAAAACCCTTCCCATGCTTTTAAAAGAGCAAGGAAATTTCAAGATGGAGTAGAGTGAGAAGGTGAAAGTTTTTTATCAAAGTTTTAACCATATCTTGAACAAATTTTTGGCAAACATGAAACCTCATGATTCCATCACAATTGACTATCTCACATCTAACTTACCAACAATCATTGCATAGTTTGTGAAAAGAACTGTGAAACAAACTTTGGCTGAAACTTTTGAAGAGGAAATCACAGTTGAAAAGGAATTATGTGCGATTGGAGTCATCACATATGACAAATAAACAAAGAACTCTAAAGACACAAGGAAAAGGTCTCAAGCCTCCATTAGCAATGCCAAGGAAAAGGAAGCAATTTACCCCTAGAGCTTGACCCGCACTATCATGTCTTTGTCCAACGAGTTGACAGAAATGAATCGAAGGTTAAGTGAGGCCACCATGTGTAGTAAGCCTCCTAGGTTCAACTTCTTGAGAACGACTTCCAACACTGGTAGTAGCAACAACCAACTGTTCAAGTATGTGATATAGCACGAACATTGTGCTGAATATTGAGTGTATGGGAATGGATAAGTACTATTAATTTCACTAAGAATATAATTTAGAAAAAACATGCCCACAATGGAACCATAACATGAATTCTTTGGCCACACATTTTATTCAGATAGTGCTTACTAATGAGCAAAATGAGTCTGCATAAGAAAATGAAGAAACTGACATGACCAAAGAGACTCCAAGCATGTGGCATGCAGTGAAAGCTTTTAATTGCATACCCGCAGCTAGAAAGAGAAATATCAAAAATACACCATTGATTGATGACCGTACCTAGAAGTAGAACACTCGATATAACTTAAGAAGCCAAGGGTCGGGTCCCACACAAGAGTTGACGAAGTAGAAATTGATAGAAAATTTGTTAAGGAAGATTAGTCTGCCCATCAACCCAACGCAGAACACTCAGAACAAGTCTGGAAATGAAGTTACAGTGAAAATTACTTTCACAATTACTAAAATTAAATCCATCACTCCAGAAGTAGCAAATAAGCCAACTCCCCCAGACAATTCGTAAATATATCCCACACTATATTACAACATAGTTGAAGAGATGAAGAAATCTCATGTGAGTATCTCACTATTCAAATTAATAAAGATCGTGAGCTAGTGGGACATGCTCCTATGCACATTTAGACAATTTGTCTCAGGTAATGATGCTTCTTCCCAAAAGGGATCAGAATTTGGTAATTCCTCTAGTTATCTGGAGTCTATACTTAATGCTTTATCATTTTATGTAAACACAATACGCCCTTTGCTTCTGTTCACATTTGAAATTTTCAATTATAATTTCTTAGTTGATTCTGGTGCATCATTAAATGTAATGTCTCTATCTGTCATGAAGAAACTCAAAGAAAATTTGGATAAATTGGATCCCCAAATCATTCAACTAGACAAGACCCTTGTCCATGCAATTGGTGAATTAAAAAAGTTATTCATTTATCATCTGATCACTGATTTCACCAATGTAAAAATATAGTAATTATGGACATTCTAGAAACATATGGTGTACTATTAAGCAAAGAATGGCCCAACAAGTTATAGGGGTATTTTGCTACAAATTGGTCACATTTGTGGCTTCCATATAAGGGTAGAAACAATCAGATCCGAGTCAACTCATAGTGGTACATGAAACACACGGTAACTCCCTTAGAGGGAGAGAATGAACTAATGGATTTCACATATCTTATCTTTGGCAACTCCTTTTTGGAAACTTAATTGGGGTGTTATCTTTCTCATCCATCCCCAGTCCCAGAAGATACACTGTGGTAGATCCTTCCTACTCCAACTAGTGAAAATGATATTTGTACAGTTAGTAGTAATAAAAAAATAGTACTAATGTAATACCTAACACTTGCAAATATGATATGTGGAAATTTTGTTTTGATGGTTCCAAAATACAGGAGAGTTCTAGAGCTGTTTGTGCTTTAATATACTTGCGACAGAGAAAACATATGATCTCTAGCCTCTTAGAATTCAGGTTCGTAAACAACGTTGTATAATACAAAGAACTCACTTTGGGTTTGAAAAGAGCCATATACCTCAACGTTGTTGTTCTCAAAGAAAAAGGTGACTTATAAATTATTGTACAATAGGTTCGTGATACCATACATTGTTTTTCACCTCATCTCAAAAGTTACCAAAAAGTGGTATGGAATTTTATTTCACATTTCCAAGATTTTAATATCCTCTTTGTTCCTAGAATACGCAATGAAACTGCATATGCATGGGAAAATGTTGTTGATACGTTATCACCAATTAGGGATGGTTTTTGAAGCCATCCTTACCTAATAATATTACTAATTTACGTGTTTTCAATTATCACCACTAGATACTGAACTTTATGGCAAGCATTGATGTATTCAAAGATGCAATGATCGATGAAGTCAAGAAAGAGAAGGAATTGCATGATGCAGCTAGCACAAGTAAAGAAAACCTCATGCTGAAACATGTGGTATCATTAGAAAATTTTTATGACTTACATAATTACTTCCGAGGGCCAGTCAATTCAGACCCACAGCTCAACATTGTCGCATAAGCAGATCAGTTTAGGAATAGAAAGAGATCCAAATTTATTCAATAGTAGTACTTGTTACACACCATAGGAGTGACATGATTTTATTTTCTTATTCAAGAAGTACTGAGATGTATTTGTATGGATGTATGATGAGCTCAAAACTTGTGACATGTGAATTATCCAACATGTAATCCCTATCAAAGAAGGGACCAAGATGTTCCAACAAAAGTTATGGAAGGTACATCTGACACTTGAGCCTCTCATTCAACAGGACTTAAGGAAGCTACTGGATGATCAGATCATATATAAATTGTGACATTCTACCTAGGTATCAAACTTCGTTCGAGTAATGAAGAAGTCCAAACAAATGCTCTTGTGTGTTGATTTCTATAACCTGAACAATGCCTCAAACAAAGAAAACTACCTCGTGTCATATATGGAACACATACTACAAAAAATATTAGGGTCAGAGATGTTTTCTTTATTGGATGGGTATTTTATTTACAACCATGTTCTAGTCAGACCCTGACAGACTCAAGAAGACATTTTGCACAATGTGGGGTACGTTCACATTCAAGAGGATACCATTTTGGTTTATTAATGTCGTTGCAAAATTTCAACTTGCCATGGACATTGCATTCCATGGATTGATTGGAAAAAGTGTGGTGGTCTACCTTGATGATGTAATGATATTTTCTAAGAAGAGATCCGATCACATACGCCATTTGAGGAAAATTTTTGAGCAATCTCTTAAGTACGAGATATCCCTTAATCCCGAAAAGAGTATTTTCGTAGTGTCCAAGGGTAATACATTGAGGCACATCATTGCCAAAAATGCAATTAAAGTAGACTTAGAGAGGGACAAAGCAATTATGTAGATTCCCTTCCTACTGAATAAGAAAGTTATGCAGTCCTTCCTGGGGAAAATCAAGTTCCTCCGTAAGTTCATATCTGATTACACTCAAATTGTCAAGCTAATACAGGAGATGGTAAAGAATGATGTAGTCTAAAAATGCGATAAAAGTGAAAAGGACATGTTTTCTTGTATCAAGAAAGATATCATAGAAGCACGTGCTCTATATAGCCCATTTTAGCAAAGATATTTTTCTACACTTTTTCTACTGACACTTCTCTCGTCATTGTGCTTCTACAAAAGGATGATCAAAACGATGAGAATACAATATATTTCGTGAGAACTAGTCTTCAGGGACTTGAACTCAACTATCCTACCATTGATAAATATTTTTACACAGTATACAAGGCAGTGAAGAACTTCGAACCCTATCTTGTGAAAAATCATTGTATTATATTTGTTCCACACACAACAATCAGATCATTGTTTCTTCAACAAGAAGTGGGTGAGAGAAGAGTGGTCTAGATGACCAATTTACATTAGTACGATTTAGAGTTCAAATCAGTTCACACAATCAAGGGCAAAGTTCTATGTCGACTTGTAGCAGAAGGAGTGGATGCGAAAGAAGAATATGATCCCTCTAGATGGGAACAAGAAATCAAAATGTATAATGTAGAGAGAACTATTCCCACTCTTATCACAAAATATCAGTACACTAATGTGCACCAATACCTAGAGCATAACATTGTGCCCTCCCATTTATCTACACGAAAAAAGAGGGCACTTAGACTTAAAGCATTCTCTTACCAATTGCTACATGGGTTGTTATTCAGAAAGCACCATAATGGAGTATTTCTCAGGTGATTGGAAGCGTGTGATTAAGAGAAAGGAATGCGTAATCTCCCTGATGGACCAGCTAGGATACATTTTGTGAGAAACACACTTGTGCATAAAATCACGCGGGCCAGTTTCTATTGGTCTATATTATTCAAATATACTCATGCTTATGCCTACAAGTGTCCATTTTATTGAAAGTGTGTTGGACAAAACAATAAGTCAATAACCCAATTGCAGATTATCACAATGGAAGAACATTTTTAATAGTGGGGCTTGGATGTTATTAGAGAAATATTTTTGCATTCATTAAATAAGCACCACTATATTCCCACAACCACCTATTACTTTACATGGTGGACATAAGAAGTTCCTCTTAAACAAGTGAATTATTAGGAAGTCATCAATTTCCTTCAACAAAATATCGTTTCCAGGTTTGACATTCCCACTTCACTTGTTTTCAATAATGCAACATACTTTTCATCGCTAAAAATCTATGATTTTGCATTAGAAAATGGAATTGTATTGAAGAATTCAACTAATTATTATCTGTAGGGGAATGGTCTTACTGTGTCAACAAATAAGAAACTCACCTGTATCATGAAAAAGACTATATTATCTTAACTGAGGAACTGGCACTCCACTTGGGGAAATGCTTTATGGGTTGACTAAGTCATGCCAAAGCCATATTTGAACACCTCCCCTTACTTCCTGTTGTATGGAAAATAAGTCATCCTCCCTCCTAAAATTTACTTGCTCGCTCTTCAACTTTTGCAAGAAACCCATGGAAAGCCATGCTTATCACTATAATGTACAATGTACACCATTCACAAGTTGCAGGAAGAAAGGCTAAAATAAAAATAAATATTTTCACTCCATCATAACCGTTTCAAGAGGTGGTTCAAAAATAAGTTTGCAGGGAATAATAAATCTAGTGTGGGTGACTTAGCCTTGAAGTGGGAAAAATCCCATGTGAACAAATGAAAACACCCCAAATTTCAATCCTTGTGGATTGGGCCATTCACAGTTCACGAAAAGCTTGGCAAACACACGTATCATCTGCAATCACTTGACAGTAGGATTGAATCTCTCCCCATCAATGGCTAAGACTTAAAGCATTATTTTTAGTGATGATCTAAGGTTGTGCCCTACACTATATACATAGTCTTTTCTTGTTTGTTTGATTTTGTTTTCTGTTTGTGTCATGTAAATAAATTTTATGTGTCAATGTGTTTCTTGGCTTCTTTGTGTGTGGCTAAGTTAAAAGGGAGTATTGTGACACTTAAATATTTGGCTAACCTTTTGTCCATATTCCTTATGTTGGTTATATATTTTGGTCGATGAGGTTCTGAAGGAAAATATGATCCATTTGTAAGGATAGTTTTTGTTAAACCATGAACTTGTGTCTATTCAAGAAAACCTCATGCCTGAAATCAGTTTTTATATTTCAGGGTTGTCATGCCTATCTAGTTAGTAGAGGAGGGGAAGGAGAAAAATATAAACGAGCAAACCTAAATCATAGGTATCTATATGTTTCTCTGAAGGAACAACCTCTTCTGCTCTTAATAAGTTGGGATCCCTCTCCCACCCATAAAATGAATGTGTTAATGCACAACCCTATAAAATAAAGAAATAAAGGAAAAGAAGAGAAAGGCTTCCTGCATATAGAGGTGAATCAAGAAACTCTCTCGGAGTACTATCCAAGCTTGCTGATAGTGGATAATTTTATTTTTTCCTATAGTGGCTCTATCAGGGTACTGTCTAGGCTTGCTGGTAGTAGAGAAACACCAGAGATGAAAAAAACACACTCTCAAAATATTAAGCTCATGAAGTTGACTACCCTTCCCAACTCAAAACTTTGCAATATCATTGAATCTTATGATGTGTTCAATTGGGATAGGAATAGACGGGACCATGTTTTTTCATGGGGTAAGTAGGGATACCATGGTATTATACACCATGAATAAATGCCCCTTAAAGAACCAAGACCCTACACAGATAAGATAGACAAGGCAGAGAAGCTAGAATTCTACCAATGTGTCGCCAAGTGTTGTCGCTACTACAAAACCCTCCAAAAATTTTACCTACACTCAATTTCAGATCCTTCCTCGGTCTTGTGCACTGTCATCACAAACATCAAAACTCATTCCATTTGTTTTCTTCAGGAGATTTTCTCCCCTTTGCAAGTTAGGAAAAATGTCATCTTTTCACATGTTGGTTGTCACAACATGTATATATGCCTATTCTAGTGGTTTCAAGAGCTCATCTTTATGTAAATTATTTTTCCTAACCATGTAAGCATCCATCACATTCATTTTCAAAGTTTTAAGCATTGTCACACAAGTGTCATCACGGTCGTCGCAAAGTGTATCTTAAGTGTCGCACTTTTCATAGCTTGTTGTAAAGTTGTCAAACTAAGGGAAATGAATTTTCATTTGTCTTGGATGATATATGCTGTTGTGTCATAAGTTATTCTAAGTGTGTGATCACATTCAAGGTCTTATCACTGTTTACATCAGTCTACCAATCCCGTACGTAGACATTTTTTGAAAAGCTTCCAAACCAAGCAGCCTAGCTTCCCCCAAACTCCTTGAATTGCACATTGTGTAGTCTCATTAATCTAGCCATGACCTTGCCTCTTGGTACTGCACAATGCATAGTTCCTATCTCCAAGGGTTGCTACATTATGTAGTTTCAGTGCTCAAACCCCAACTTTGGCTCCCTGAATTGTGCAATTCCTCCTCCTAGCCTAGCCCTAACTGCACATTGCGCAATCACTAGACTCACGATCATCCCCTAAGTCCCTGATTTTTGTAATTATGCAATGGATAGTCTCCCTTGTCTCCCAAAATTGCATAATATGCTCACCCAGTGCTCATCCCCTCAACATATCACAGTGATATTCATAATTTCACAATTTTCTCCCTTAGCCTAGCCTAAACTACACACTGCATAGTCTCAAGGCTCAATGCACCCCCTTGACTTCTTAAAATGTGCAACTGCACAAACACTGAGTCCCTTTCCCAACATTACATCCAGTTTCAGCTCAGTTAATATATCAGTATGCATAATCTTAGACCATGGGGTTTCAAGACTGATGTCATCTTGTCATGAGTGAATTATAGAAACAGGTACTTTATCATGTCATCAGGAGATGATGAATAAGGTTATTAATGAGAAAAACATGTTGAAAGACTTTCTTGTAACTAAGTATGCAAGTTGATAAATCAAGAGAAAACAATGGGACACAAGGTTGTGATCACCATTCAAGACTTAAGATCATTGAAGATTCCTTATTACCAAGCCATTTCTATATCATCAAGTAACCGATGTCAATAGTGTCATGTCATGTCATGTCACGAGTTGTCACATGACACAGCATTATGGTTAATGATGTAAATTATGTTTCAAAAATGTGTTGTAAAGTAGAAGTCCAAAGAACATGTGTGGAATATGAAGAGTCATGTAAATTTGAAAATTCATAGGAAGCCAAACATTCGTGAGGGTAGATGAAGAGTCATAAGGAAAGTGAAGCATCACTTCCTCATTGTTATATATACACCCTCATTGTAAGAGAAAAGTATTATTCACCTTGGCTCCTCCTGCAAGGCGTTAGAGAGATAAGATAATTCTTTTGAGGAGCAAGGAGTGGCTCCAGTGCTGCACTATTTGGATCTAGTGGTGTTCATTGTATACATGCGTCTTGGAAATTTTACTTAATATAAGAAGACCTATGGGCTAACACGTTCTCCACGCATGGATTATGAACATTTGCAAGAATATTTTGTGAATGTTTGTAATTCATGTTTGTTTTCATATGTCCTAAAGTAGTTCAATTGTTTCATTTATTTTGGTACTTATGATATTGATAATGTGTTGTAATTGTTATTATCATTGTTGTATCCTTGTGGACTATTCCGTTGGATATTAGACAGATCTTCCTTGTTAAATTGGTTGTAGTGGCCATTGCATATGTGTGGAATATTTTTCTTGATGTTGTATGGACCCTTCGTGTTCATGTGTGTCTCTACTAGGGTGGTATGACTACCACTCTCTTAGAGGCTCACTTTTCCTGCCCTCTGCAGTGAGAGAAGTTTAACACACATATGATCGAACACTCACCAAGCACACCCCCTTCACTTTCGAAGGTGCATCTATTCTCCTATCTCTTACTGACAGTTAGAGCCAAGGAATATTTTTAGGATAACCATAAACTGGACCATATTCTAGATGGGCCTCCTATCCAAATTGGTGTGACGTCAGATTGGGACCACATATCGAGGAGACCCCATTGAATGTTGGTGGGTCCAACACCATCAACATATCCTGAATGGGAAATAAAAAAGGATCTTCCTCATCTCCATCCATTTCTCTAATTTCTCTATCCCATTCTCTTTTTCTATTGCATTTTTTTGTGTTTTTTTTTTTAAGTTTTTGAAATTTTCTCATAATGAATCTGCATCTAGAATGCACTAACTAAATCAAATTAATTTGATACAACTAATAATGAGATAAAACTAAGAATGAAATGCAATTCAAAGCTAACACTTATGTATACTTCCCTGGTAACAACACCAAGAATGTTGGGTAATTAAATTGTTAGTTAAATTACATATCATTAAATTGTCAAACTTGAAGTCCATGAACTTGCGAAGTATAGTTGCACAATATATGCTAGAAATCAACTTTCAATTTAAGAGTAAATTAACCTATTGAAATGACGGAAGACCTATTCATGAATCATTCATGAGTATCTATCAAAAGAAATTAAAAATTAATGAACCTATGAAATGAGAGCAATAATGCTTAAACTACAAAAGAGCATAAATGGAATAAGCATGAGAGAATTTTTAAAAATGCACCTAATCAAAAGACTTAAAATGAACATAAAGAAACCAATAAAACAAAAACATTAGAATACATCCCATACTCATTTGGTTGTCATCCCAAAGTGCAAGAGAGGTAGAAAGTTGAGAAAAATATTGATCAAACACAAAATTAAAGAACAACCATATCAAAGTGAACTACAATGGTATTCATTACATCAATCATAAGCATAGTGCTATTCCTTATCATCCAAAAGTCTACATTGAAGCAGGAGCATAGCTCACAAAAACATTTACACCATTTGAGAGCAATAGGCACTCCTATTTATACAAAAAGTAAGATAACTAACTCATAAATGTAGATCCACAAATCTCTCCTAGATCTACACATATCTCATGTGGTTACAACCATGGGTTGAAATCCAGCAATTAACATCTCTTCATATCCTCTCACAAATATCTCCTAGCTTTGATAGGATACACTTATGAAAACTTCCATGATTATTCTCCATGAATTGTGTTTGACCAATGGTCTTAAATATTCCTCAAATATTCAAGAGTTTGAAGAGGAAATTCGAATTTGAGTCTTGGACGCCAAATATGACTATCCTGGGATCTTCAAATATGCCTACACATGTCACAAAACTCATCCAACTTTTATATATAGGTGAGTACATGTTATTTTTCTAATATTTAACCATAAATTCATTTAGAATAAAAAAATAAATGTATTGGAAAATCATATACGTAAACTCATATTTGATCATAAAGATGGTCTTAGTGCATCGTTATAGAGCTAAGAAATATGGAAAATTTTGAACCAAAGTGAAAGAAAAAAGGGTGACATGAATGATATTTTGGAGACTCAAGACTTACCATGACTACGATAAATATGAACAACAATAAAAAGGATGAAAAAAATAAATACCCAACAATTAACTAATCTTCTCGAGAATTTTGTACACTGTACAATCCATTTACTTGGCTCAATCACCTCAACAACATAAATTCTTGAATAATGTGCAAATGAAACATTATCGAACTATTACAGCATGTCCATCTTTTCAATTGTCAAAGTTGGCTACCATTGGCACCCAAATGTTTGACCTCAATCAAACCAAACTCGTATTTTTTGGGGGGGGGGGGGTGGGGTTCCAAAATTGTTATGGAATTTCCATGTCATAAATTTGTTTTGTCCATACAACTTATTTCGAACCCCACCACCCCAATCGTAAACATACGACAGAGAAGGGAGCCCAAAATCGATTTTGTGTCATTTATTTGACCCCACTGATCTTCTTCATTGAGAGACAAACACGTGTTCAATGCCCACTTTATCCACAGTTAAAATACACTTTCTTTAAATAAAATATTTTATAACAAAGCAATAGGGACTAGCTACTACATAGTGCTTGTTAAACACAAATTTATTATTAATAATTTGATCATACGTCTCTAAAAATCTAAATGGTTGAAAATAGCCTTAAAACAACATCATAAACCATATATATCATTAATAAAAAAAAATTGGTTATAGTGTAACTGATTATTGATTTAGCCGATTCTTTTACGTCCATCTCAATCAATGACTCGTTCGATCCATGTCCTGGTTATTTAATATGGTTTCATGTCCACTATAATTTGGAGTGTGTACAAGATGTCATGTAATGAATTAAGGGGGCACACCAACTTTTAATGTTAAAAGCAAGTTAAACATAGATATATAAAATTATGTTAACTATGTTTTTTTGTGATTAGGCTAAGTTTAAGTTAGGGTTAGCTTTAAAAATCAACCCATACTGGGATGTTTATCATTAAGATTCTGCTTTCATTGGGATATTTCAATTCCCCAAAATAGTTTTCATCCTCAATCCTCTCATGAGATATTAACTTGTAACCTGATAGAGACTAAACCCCACACAAGCTAGTTGATCTACACCACATGAGTAAAATAAATTTATATTAATTTAAATATAAAATAAATTTTACTCTCACATATTTTCATTTGATGTATACATATTAATTACTATGAAAACTTTATCAAACCTTTATCATGGTGGTGTATTAAAGGCTTGAAATATTAAAAAGTTTAGGATGAAGGATAATTAAATTTTCAATGGGAAAAAGCAAATTATTATAAATAAATTTTATAAAATAAAGATAAAATTATGTTAATATCAAGCGATATATATGCTATTATAAAAAATTTATCATGATTTTGTGCTAAAGGATATTAAAATGTTAAAAAGTGAAATCTTTCGACTCAACATTTTAAAAATTAGATAATACATTATTCTCAATCATTTTATGTGAATACATTACATCTAAATATGCAAAATTCCATGGTGATTTCATTTCTCACCAAGCTTTGTCTTTAACTATTACATCATCTCAACTTGACAATTCTCATGTGATATTCAAATTGTAATGCTATTTAATGAATCATAAGGAGGCTTACATCTAAAATACAATTATTTGATTTTACTCATTGAGGTTGAAGAATAAGTGAAATTTAGTATTCTCCTGACACACTTCTAAAACTCATGGGTTATATTTCGCAACTAAGTGACTTGAACCTAGTAAAAATAGTAGGTGGAAAGCCCCTTTACACCCTCATTAAGAACTAGAGTCTATAGACAACTAAAAAACAACACCACTAAATTAGGAAGATAATCAAGCTTCATAACCAATAATCTACCATTTGGAAAATAATTACATCAACTCCACAACTACTGCACTTGATGGACTATTCTTCAACTTTCGATCTAGCCATTTTCTCATCTTTATCGTCATGCTTGAAGACCTACTAAAAATTAGTATAAACTTAATTTATCCTTTGTTACTGCATTTGTTAGCATGTAAACAAGATTATCTCTAGTGTGTATCTTTTCCAACTTCAGTTGTCCAACTTCCAAAATTGATGATATGAAATTGTTTCTAAGCCATATATTATTGGTATTGTAATAGAATGTTGAGTTCTTTATGAGATGAATGGCACTCTCATTATCAAGATACAACTTGCTATTCTTCTTCTTCTTTCCCAATTCATCCATGAACCTCTATAACCAAATCATGTCTTTACTAGCCTCTATAGTAGAAATGTACTCTAATTTTGTTGTTGAGATTTCAATAACCCTTTGTAATTTTGAAATCCAACTTACAATTGTTCCACCAATAGTAAAATCATACCCTATAGTGTTCCTCCTGCTATGTATATAACCTTCCAAGTATGAGTCAACAAACCCTTGTATAACAATATTTGAACCTCCAAACCATCACTTTTGAGTAGTACCTCTCAAATACCTAAGAATCTACTTTATTGCCTTATGATGTTCTTTTCTGCAATTATTCATATATTGTTCACAATTCCCATTGCATGTGTAATAACTAGCATTGTGCAAACCATCACATACATCGAACTGTTGACTAATATGGAACCTTGGAGATGTAATCTATCTCCTCCTTTGTCTTGGAATGTATCTCCTTAGTCAATTCAAAATGGCTAGACAAAGGTGTACTAAGTAGTTTTACATATTTCATTTTTAAATATTTCCAACACCTTTTCTATGCAGTCACTCTAATACAATGTTAATTTATAATTTTTCTTCTCTCTTTTTATTCTCATACCAAGGATTTACTTTGCGACACCCAAATTCTTCATATAAATGAATTAGCTATTATTTTTTAGAATTTATATCCTACATGTTATATCCTTTATATTTAGGTGTGATTTTTAATAAAAAATTTAGTCATGATATTTTTTTATAATACGATGGTTGAAAACTTCTAAAGTTTTTTAGTGCTCATAATATTTTGTTTCAATTGCAGAGTTGAAAAATGTTGGAATTTTAAGGTTTTTTCTAGTCATGCTATTTAATCTTCAATGTCATGGTTGAAAATTGTTGGAATTTTAAGTTTTTCCATGATCATCATTTTGTTTTTGAATTCCATGAAAAAAAAATGCTGGAATTTAAACCCATAAAAAAATGGTTATGCAACATCATAATTTTTTAATCTCGATGTGTTTTTCACATTTCTTTGTGAAAAAATGAGGGTTTTTTGGGCCATAGTTTTTTTTAGGTTATAATTATTGTTAATTGGTAATATTGTTGAGAATCTCCATTTCCAAACCATGAGTTATAAACGTAGTTAATTATAGAGGTGATTTAGGTGAAGAAGTAATTGCAACAACTATTGGAACAAGGTGTAATTTGACCAAGTACCTCACCATGTAGGTCAACTATCATTAGTGTGCCAAATAAGTATGGAACTTTGTATATGTGTATATATTATGGGGCATTAAACAAGATTACATTTGCGAACAAGTATCCACTATCAAAGAAAGATAATCTACTGGATTAGTTGCAACAAGCTAATTTTTCAACTAAGGTGAACTTAAAATCATAATAGAACCAGGTTTGTGTAAAAGAAGAAGATACCTAGAATACCACTATAAAAACTAGACAAGGTTTGTATGAGTGGTTAATCATGATGTTTAGCCATTGCAATTGACCAACTATGTTCATGAGATTAATGAATGATATATTACACCTTGTTATAGATTCACTTGTTATTGTTTACTTCGATGATATACTAATATATAGTTCTACCTAAGAGGAGCACATCTCACATTTGATGCAAGTTCTATAGACAATGAAGAAGCGTCAACTATTGGAAAATATCAAGAAGTATGAGTTTGTACAATAGCCTTTGGTGTATCCGGGATATGTGATAGGTGGGTGAGAGCTAAAGATAAATCCTACCAAAAGAGAGATCATCGTGATGTGGTTGGTACCTTCTAATGTTTTTGAGGTTAAGAATTTATTTCAAACAGCACAATACCAAAAGAAATTCATAGCCCCATCTTTAAGAATATCAGCAGCATTCCATGCCATGACAACAAGTGGAAAGAGATTCTAGTGGGGAAAGGGTCAATAGAGGGACTTTGAGGATGTAAAGAAGAAAATTTGTCAAGCATTGCTTTTGGCATTACCAAACTTGCAACAACATTTTGAAGTGGAGATAGACTTAAGTGGGTATACTACGGGAACAATCTTCTTGTAAGGATGAAGGCATGTATACCACCATTATAAAGTGTTTCAAGGGGTGGTTCTTAACTATTATACCTATGAAAAAGAGCTTTATGCCTTGGTAGAAGTTGTTAGGAAGTGTAAACATTATTTGATGGGAAGGGAGACCATAATCCACATTGATCACCATTTAATATAGTACATACAGGCCCAAAGTAAGCTACAACAAATAGCTGTTACAAATGGATGGGGTTTTTGTAGTAGTTTTATTTAGTAATCAAGTACAATAAATAAACACAAACAAGTTGTCTAGTAGGCTTTCAAGGCCAACCCCATCAAATGTCATAGCTTTGGGAATGTTAACATGCATGGAATATTTCACCCATGATTCCTACATAAATACATACACAGATGATGAGGACTTTGAAGAGTTGTTTTAGTAGTTTCAGAGGAAAACTAATTTGCATAATGGTGACAAAAAAATTGATTACCATCTTCAAAATTAGTTACTCTACAAGTTAGATAAATTATGTATTCCTAAAGGTGAGTGAATTTACTTAATTAGATATGAGGACACCTCCAAGGATGTGGGGAACTATGATGTCAGGAAGACAATGATTAACTTGCAAAGGTAGGTTTATTGACCTAGAATGCAAGAAGAGGTAGCTAGGTTCATAAGAGAATGCATGTTTTGTTGTACCAAGAAGTCTAGTGATAGGAAACATGGCCTATACCATCCCTTTCCTATACCCACATGTCCTTCGGAGATAATTTCCATGGAATTTATGGGAGCTTTACCAACAACCAGGAGGGTACATGACTATCAATTTTTGGTAGTTGATAGGTTATAGGGAAAATTTTAGGGGCTAATATTTGTAGGTGTTCTGATTTGCATGCTTTTCGAAAATAAAAGGGTGTTGGTTTGAGGGGTCTTCACCCAGGTTCAAAGTGTGTTGTGAACCAATAAAACCCTCAACTATTAGCCCTTTCAACAACGACTTGCACAAGGATCGCAGTCTCACCTGAAGTAATTATGGTAGGTTGCAGAACTAGGATTTTGCAACCAAAGGGATGTCCATGCAATGGCGCCATGTATTTACTTCTAATATATATTGATCTTATAATTTTGTGTGCATAAGAACTTGGCATAGATGATTAATTTAAAAAAATTACATTAAACCCATAAACTCTAATAAATAACAACATACCTTATAATTATTTGCATAATTCAGTGGAAATCATACATAATGATACTAAAAACAACAAATATCAAATGCATAAAGGTATACTATTATTTGCAAAAAATTATTCTCTATTAATATAAAACTTCGGAACATATACATATGCGACTTGCACACCTAGCTATAGGTGGTCTCCACACATAGTTACAGACACTTCTAAGCCTCTATGCACTCAGCTATTGAGCCTTCCCCAAACTATAAACTACAAATGTGAATACAGAGATTCAATTCACTTTTGATGATATGATATGAGATGATTCGATTACAAAGTATTACATCTCCTTAAATACATTTCATCTTTACAAAAGCCATGGTCTACATACCATGGATCCATAAAACAAGGACTAATACCTGATACCCATTACAAAATAAGGGCTTATCCCATCCCAAAATCCCTAAAAGTTTGCACGATCAATATATCTTTCACAGCTCCATGTGGTATGCTGCTTATTTTGTGGGGTATTTTACCCAAAACTTGGACCAAGTTGGGCCATGCCCAATAGGCCCCCAACACTCACCCATGACTCATCCCAAGTCACTCAACTTCAACGCCCTTCATCTTTGTTGTAATCCTATTGTACATAGCATCGTACTCCTAGAGTGTTTTTACCATCAATTTTTCTTCCTAATGTGCTTCCTTTAGCAAAGCTTATGTAGTAGGGCCAACAGTCTTTTGCAGTATCTCCACTTCCCTTTTCTTCAATTCCTTCAGCCTCTCATCTACTACCTGCGAAAGTTGTAGGGCTTCCTCTTGCCATGGTTGAGGTTTTTCTTTCAATATTTGTGCTTTCCTTTGAAGGTCATCTATTTGCATCTGGAGGTTCTTTCTCTTATAAATTTTAGCAAGCCTCTACAAGACTAATAAGCTCCTCAAAACCGCCATGATCTCATCACATCGCTTCTCCTTCACCTGCAATTCCTCCTCAATGTTTAGGATGTTTGGATCCTCCTATGGTGAGGTCCAAATATGCATTTTATCATCGAGTAATTTTCCACAATTTGCCACTGTATCATACATGTCGTTCAATGTTGCACTAAGGTTCCTTTGTTTCTAATGGCATCATTGGCTGCAACCTTATTTTCAACTCTGATATCTGCACTTCGTATTCAAATTTCAACTTATCCATAACATTCTTCAAGTCTTTGATCATGAGAGTGAGCTTCGCGACCTTTTCGGCTAGTGCTTCATCCTTAGAGACCTTTACATCCATAAATGTGCTGCAAGTCTCAGTAATGGCCTTCTCTAGTTGTTCTTGTTTTTTCCCTTCTTCCTCCCTATCCTTAGTCAATTGCTTCAATTCCTATTGCATCGATGACTTTTCTAACTCTACCTTTTCTTTTAACAACAACATATGCTGATATCATTCATGAAATTATGCGATCATACCTTAGTGAAATTCATGCAACATCTAGAGGGGTATTATAGCGACATTCATCTGGACACTCCACCATTCTTAAGATTCTCTTTGTCTGTTGCTGCTTCAAACTTCAAGGCCCCAACTGGCACATGTAACATCCTACCTTTGTAAGTTGTTTCGAGTCTTTTTTCTAGCTCAAACGGCTAGGTTACCTGATCTGGTTGCCACTGTTACAGGTCAATTTGGGCACATCACTCCCGAAATTCAGATTAATACTTTTAGGGCTCATCAAACACTAATTCAATTGTCACATGCCCTAGCGAAGTCAATTCATTGAATGGCTCCTTATATGTAATTTTCATGGCTTGAAGCCTTCCTGAAATGCCTCCTTGGGACACCAGCATAGCCCAAGCCTTGAGACAGTGCATTGTAGACGAGGCAAGCCCACTGTGGCCTTCACTATAGAGCACTTAGGTCCTCCTTAGCCTACGCTAGGTGAGAGTGATCGAAATTTTCATACGGTTCTGGGAATATTCCTTCATTCTAGATGTCACTAGAAGGCTCCCATCTCTTATCTCCTCCTATGAGCTTGAAACTGGATAGGCTAAGGATCTATTAACCTCCTATCCTCTCATCCCTTGCTCCATGGAAACTAATTCAAAGATTGGAAAGCCATTCAATACCATCATTTATGACAAAACCACCTCCATTTCCTATAAATTGAGCACTCATCATAGTGATCAAGTGGGCTAGAATATGAAGTTTGTAAGTAAATTCTGTTGGTTTGGGGGTTGAGTTTATGTTAAGCAATTTTATGCTACTTGAGTGTTGAGCTTTTGATGTGGCGAGGGTTGAACTAAAGATGGAGGAGTGGCACCAAATCAAACTGTATTGGGTGATACTCTTCCTTCTACATTAATAAAGAGCTTATTTCTTTTCTCATATGATTGTTCATATCTTTGATCATTATGTGTCTCAATGTATTCGATTCCATTGTTTTATAGTTGATAGTTCATGTATGCTTTGATTGTTTCTTGTTTCTGTTTCTCTTGATGTAGGTATCGTTTGAGAGGATTTGGTTCAAATGGGAGCGACAGGAGTGATTCGAAAGAGATTTAGGAACCGAAAGGCAACAATTAAGTTCCTCAATCTCATCTATCTTCTATAAGCAAAGGTTAAACTACTTTCATTCTGTTGTTCTAGGTGTAGTCACCGACCTAGGGAAGATGTGTTTATTCGTAGATGCAAATTCCATGTAACAAACAAACGACCATATTAGGGAACAATTTTCGTTATTCGTGGCTTACCCTCATCATATTACACACTAGTAGACTTTTCTTAGCTTTATTGATCTTATTTCAGTCTTCCTGAAGTGTTTTTAGTCAAAAAATTATGCTTAGATGTCTCTTGATTTGACTCTCTGGCACCGGCGCAATCTTGGTCATGAGACAGTGCATTGCAGTGCACCCTTGGCTTAAATATAGTGCTCTCTAGTGCAGTCCCTCCCACTCTAGCTTGCGGTGATCCCTCTTAGGCTAAGAAACCCACCTTTGATTTGATTTTTCCAAAGTTGCTTATGTTTTTGTTTGTTGAAAGATCAATGTTCTCTATGGTTGTGAAATCAATTTGAATTTACTCTTCTAGCCCTACTTTGACCTTGATTGTTTAGTGTTTCTTAAGGTATTTATTTATCGTTATCAATTCATTGTCAAAGTAAGTTTATATCGATTAGTCTTTTCTAAAAAGGAAGTGTCGTAAAGTCTTCATTTCTTTGAAAAAGAAATTATCATAAATATTTGTTTCTTATGAAAAGTATTGATTGACTGTTTGTGCATCGAGTTCCTTTTCTTCATCTAAACATTAAGGGGACTGAAAATAAAAACTTGCATCATGCATATTGTAGTTTGCAGATGCTTGATAGGAATGGCTAGGGAAATTGCATTAGGTGTGCTCTCTACTCTTTGTCAAAGATCTGATTGCTCTATCCCTTACTAGGTATGATTTTCATTGTTAATTGAATGAAAGAATGTTTGTCATGTTAGTTGTATTCTAGGAATTGCAAACATACATCACGTTGTGAACCTTGAAAGGAAAATTCTTAAGAACATCAGCTTAAAAGTTATCTCAATTAACCTAATGCAGCATTCTAACTGAACACATAACATTTAGATGTCTAGGCTAGAGACGTGTTCCGACATCATTAAACATAGCAACTGTCGCTAATTGTCTGTGATACATACTGAGTGTGATACCTCATTCCAAGTACGTAAGTATATCATAGCTTTTCCACGTACATTCAGGTATATAGGGTCGTGTTATAGTACGAAAAGTATAAAGTAATGCTCTCACTGTGCGGTTTCGCATTAAACAGTGCTAACACAGATTGGGCATCCATGTACTTTCAAGTATATATGGGAGGACTACATTAGGTTGATATCCATCCTTAGGTAATTCAGTTGGCCACCTTTTACACTATGATACATTGAACATAGCATTCGGGGAGATTTCCTGCACATATGTTAAGTCCTTCGTTTATTGAAGTAATATATTGCAGTTCACAGTTGCTTGGTAATCCTTTTGCCTAGATTATCCCTCTTTTTTTTTGTTATGTTATTTTGATTAAAATAAATTAATTGACCTCAGATAACATACTCCACGTCACTCCTTAGTTGATCTTAGCTTGAGACATATGGAAGCAACTCCAGAGTTCATCGATCAAGGAATTCCTTTTGATGGGAATCCTAGTGCTTTTCCTCCTTTGAGAAATATTGGTGCTCCATATATGGCTACATTATCCCTTCTAGGATTTACCATTGGCTTGCTAGTATGATTTGTTTCAACCTCCTTGGTTCAAAATGTCGTGATTTATCCGCAATCGAGTGCTCCTGCACCTGGACAAAATCAACCTCCAGTTGATCCTAAAGTTTACCCTTTACCTTCTTCGTCGGTTGTTTCTTCCCTTCGCCTGGTGAAAGTATTGACACTAGTAAGCAGGTGGATAAGAAGAAGAAGAAGAAAATTCTGTATGGGGAAAACAAAGCAACCTTTGGTTTGAATGCAACTTCTGATGAGAAATCCTCGAATAAGCTTCACAAACTTCGATCTCTTTGCAAACTTTGTACGGGAGACCATATTCTTCGAAATTGTTCTAGTATTCCTCGTATCTTAGAAGAATGGTCTTCTCATTCACATCATCCTGTGTCATCAACTTCTAGAGATCATGCTGGTGACACACCATCAACTAGTGGTAGTAAAGTTCATGGAAAGAAGGGTAAAGCTAAGTTTCCCTATAGGTTATGTGAAGGGAATCACCCCATTCATGTTTGTACCTATCTGAATGAAGCCCAAAAAGTGTTAGATAACCGTCCTGTTTCTTCGCAGCGACTACCATCTAGTTACAAAAGACTCTCCCTTAATCCTTCATTAGTTGATGAAGTGACTGACCCAAATCAACTTTCGCTCAAACCCACTCTCTCTAAATGTGAATCCCATGAGTCTAAACCTGAGAAATCACAAGTCAAGGAAAAAGTTGACCTGATTTCACCTTACGTTAATCGTACCTTTCTCGTAGAGAGTGAGTATGATACCACTCAGGTTCTTTTCATTTCTTCAAATTCCAATGATCTTGGAAGCAACCCTCCTATTCCATCAAGGCAAGAGGAAAATCCTTCCATTCTCATAACACAAGGGGGTAATTCCCCCATTCTTACTGTACCCCTCCAAGTATTTTGGTCATTTCCTTTGATTGGAATCGACAGGCAGGATATTGTCTTCCTTCTTATGCGCCTTTCTAGATCATAGTACAAGTTTATAATATGATTGTATATGGCACTATTATAGATGAAGGTGCATCTATGAGTATCCTTTCCTCCGCTACTTGGAAAGCACTCGGTTCACCACCACTTGTGCCTATTACCCAAAATATGTTAGCTTTTAACAAAGGAACCAATCAACCATTACGGATCCTTCCTCAACTGCATATTAATTTCGGAGGGAAAATTGTTTATCTCAATGTGATGGTAGTCCAAGGCCCTATAGATTACAATTTACGTCTTGGGCGCAACTATGTTTATGACATGGGAGCTATTGTTTCAACACTCTTTCAAATGATGTGTTTCCCGCATGAAGGCAGAATTGTCACTATTGACCAGCTTTCATTTCTCGATCCAAATATGGCTTCTAGTCAAACATCTTCACTAAATGGTCCTTTTGTCCCAATGGTATCTTCCCCTCCATAGGTCAATTATGTGGAAACCCATTCCATACTTACAACAACTAACGATCAATTATATGATGTTGTCCATTATGTACTGGGGGCATTGGAACCGGCTCCCTCTAATGGAGCAAGGAATATGAGCATAGTTCCTTGTCTTGTGTCAAGCTCGTTAAAATATGAAACAAGGAATATGAAGATAGTAATTTTATTGTGTCAACCTCATTAAAAAAAAATGAAACAAGTCCCAGAGCTTAGTTCCTTGTCTTGTGTCAAGCTCATTAAAAAATGAAACAAGGAATGTGAGCAGAGTTCCTTCTCTTGTGTCAAGCTCATTAAAAAATGAAACAAGGTCCGTTGGAGTAAAGTTCCAATTCGAGTCTTTGATTAGATCTCGTAAAATCCCAGCCAAGTCTTTCACTTGATCTCGTAAATGAACCTTCATTCCATCCACCTCATAGCCATAATTAGTCTACTAAGGTGAATGTAATAAAGCTTGGGGATCATGCACCTAGAATGGAATCATCATGTTGGGGGCATGTAAACCAATTCAAGCATAGATTTTCCTTTCAAGCTTATGTAAACATGTGGGATACATCAAGGCCCTCCTGGGATGAGTCGCTTCTTGTCGACATCAGCACAGTATCCAAGAAGTTGACTTAGAAACACCCTTCCAGTACATTGAGGCTTGAATGCATCAATGGCAAGTTTCTCGCTTCCGACAAAAAGTTGACATCACTAGCCTTCAACCAAAAGACTTCGTATGGTGTTCGACATCAAAACATATATTCACACCATGCAGAATGTACTGCAGTACCTTGAGAATCATTATTATTATCAGTGATCTCTCTCGCGTCTAGTAATAGCTTACATCATTGGCTAGTAAGCAGACGGTGTCTTCCCATGTTTGACTTCAGATCACATATTCACATGGTTAGACTAGTACTTGAGTGAACGATTCGACGAGATAGAATACCTAGGATCTAGTTTCTTCCATCTGGGCTGCAATTTCAGGAGAGTACTAAATCATCTATATGATGGATTTACATTGATGGACATCCCATAATGTGTCTATATCTATAATCGACTATCTATGTACATGTAATGAAAATTTATATGCTGAGTATGGGTATGCCTTCCCTCAGCAATTCATGAAAAAATCAAATATGATGATGTTATGTATTGTAATCGATGCAGGTCACCATCTGCTTTAGTTCCTCTCCTTTGCATCATAAATCATACCACTCAACATTATCATTTTCGACTTCATGCTTTAGGGGGCAACTGTTATAGGTATATTTGGGCACATCACTCCCGACATTCATATCAATTCTATTAGGGCTCACCAAACCCTAATTTAGTTGTTACATGCCCTATACAATTCATCACTTTCAATGCTTCCTTCTATGAAAATTTCCTAGCCTGAAGCCTTACTGAAATGCCTCCTTGGGACACCAGTGTAGCCTTGGTCAGGTGTAACTACACTACAGAGGAGGCAGACCCATTCTAGCCTACACTCTAGTGCACTTAGACCCTCATTGACCTGCGGTGGGTGAGATTGAGTGAAATTTGCAAAGGCTTCTAGGAATATTCCTCCATTATAGATGATTCTAGAAGGTTCCATCTCTTATATACTCCTATGAGCTCAAAATTTGATAGGCTAAGCATCGTTTAACCTCGTATCCTCTCATCCCTTGCTCCATGGAAACTAACACCATGATTGGAAAGCCATTCAATACCCTCATTTATGACAAAACAACCTCCATTTCCTATAAATTGAGCACTCATCATAGTGATCAGGGGGCTAGAATATGAAGTTTGTAAGGAAATTCTATTGGTTTGAGGATTGAGCTTATGTTAAGCAATGTTATGCTACCAAAGTGTTGAGCTTTTGATGTGGCGAGGGTTGAATTGAAGCTGAAGGAGTGGCAGATGATCGAATTGTATTGGGTGATACTCTTCCTTCTACATTAATAAAGAGCTTATTCCTTTTCTCATATGATTGTTCATATATGTGATCATTATCTGTTTCAATGTATTCGATTCCATTGTTTTATAGTTGATAATTCATGTATGCTTTAAGCGTTTCTTTTTTCAGTTTCTCTTAATGAACGTACCTTTGAGCGGATTTAGTTTAATTGGAAATGACAAGAGCGATTCAAAAGATATTTAGGAAGTGAAAGGAAACAAGTAAGTTCCTCCATCTCATCTATCTTCTATAATAAAAGGTTAAACTACTTTCATTCTGTTGTTCTAGGTGTAGAAACCCACCTAGGGAAGATGTGTTTATTCGTAGATGCAAATTCCATGTAACAAATTGGCGACCATATTGGGGAACAATTGTCATTCTTGGTGGATTACCCTCATCATATTACACCCTAGTAGACTATGTTTTTCTACTACTGCCTGCCACACTACCAACGATAATTCCTTTAGCTCTATGATGCGCTGTTGCATATCTTCCAAGATCACTTTGCATTGATCATCAATCTTGTCCCAAGTTTCTATGTTGATGTCCTAGATATTTTCCACTATCTGATCTATATCCCCATTAGTGAGGATGAGCAAAATTGCTCCCGTACTCTTATCTATGCCTTCTTCTTCTTTATTGGCCACATTTTCACCACAAAGGGAGAATCTTCTTATACCTCCTCATCGCTGAGGTGTTCTTTGTGTTCCTATCCTCACCCTATTTCTTATGTCCCTTCATCGACATATTTTCTACTCGTACCCACACCCTACGAGGTACCCTTCTCTGTTCCAACTACTCCAACTATTCCACTGGATAGATTCATCCATTCCTTTGGCCAATCCTGGAGTACCACAAAGATATCATCTTATGTTACCAGGTATGGCAATGGATGTCATCTCTCTGTACAAGCTCGATGACAATTTGGGATACTAAATCACCACCATATGTAGATCCATCACCATGACTACAAAGAAGATCTTGTTCTCTTCTATGCATGTCGGATCCTTTTTAAACCATAGCGAAGCATACCTCTTTTATTCACATACATCTACCTCAACAATCAGAAATTGAGAATCTTCCAGCTCCTTCCATGAAAAAAGAGCGATAAGAATTAGCAGCCAGGCATAGTGGAAGGTCTTGCCTTCTTCTTGTGCTTCCCTGTAACCCACCAAAAACTTTTTACATAGGCATGAAGTGAAGTTGAACTTGACTCCTTTCTCACATCGCTTAACCAATGACACTACCGTTGCATGCACCACATTGGCCCTGCACTTTCTCATGATCTTCCCTGCTAAGGTATGTGTGGCTAAGCAGACACCATGATCCTTGATAGATTTTATCTCATATCCATGGGATTTCTTTAATAATCCAAAATTTTCTTTTATCATCTGGACCATATACTTCTCTTTGTTTTTATACATGAATTCATCTGCAAGGTCCTTTCCTTTATATGGCAGCATTGTTATTCTCTTGATGAGCATATCATCAATCGGGATCCTCATCCCTAGCCAAATGTAATCATTATGAACTAGTGCGAGGAGTTGTCAGACATAAATTGTACTAAATGGGCTTCAACCAAAGTATGTCACATTGAGCATGTTCAAAAGCCCTACTCTCTATACTCCCACAACTCATTTGTAGTTCCAATATTGTAACTCCATTTTCTGGGTAGTAGACTTTCTTCAGGTACCTACTAGTCTCAAATTGTGGGTATTTTCTTTTATCATTGAAATCCAAGTCTTCCATTTTGAGCTAGGGGATCTTCCCCAATGCTTCTCTTCAAAAGGCATTTCCTCTAGCAATAGTGGTGTATAGGTACCAAAGTTTCCTTCCTTTGGATCCCTAAGCAGCTTTGCGCCTGAATTTCTTGGTGGCTTGTACATTGGGAGCATAGAGGAAATCTCCACATCCTTTGTCTCCTTCCACTAAAACTCATCATGTTCCTCACTCCCGTGGACTTGCTAAGGTGCCTCCTGTTGCATCAGTTTCTTTCCTTTTTGCATGGACATTTTTACTTTATCCTTTGCTTTCTTTTTTTGTACTTCCTTCTACATATTCTTTCACAGTGGTGTTCTTAATTCTCTTGCAGTAACCTTAGCTAGTCTCTTTTCCTTCGTCTGCTATAGCTGTGATTCTGGTTGTGCTTGCAGCTGTACAAGCACCTTTCTTGGTGACCTTAAGCACATCGGGGACATGGGTACATTCGTCCCTATGGTCTTTCCTGCTTGTGATGCCATGATACCAACTAACACTTTCTTTGTAAATATCCTAACTAAATATTCCCAACTCCTCTCAAACATGCAATACCTCTTCTTCACTTAGGTGAAATTTCTAATCTCTCTAGGTAGAAAAGTGTAAAATATAGCATGGGATGTAGTTTTTATAGCAAGTTTTAATTCCCGGACTCATGATTGGCTTAGATTTGGTTCATTTAATGTATTTATAAGCTAGGTACAACTAGCTGTGCTTCATAAATAAAATTCTCTAGCGCCCCTCAACGGTAATTTCTTTTTAATAGTGCCCTTTTTCCTTCCAACAATCATTTTTATGGCTAACTTCATCTAATTTCTCCTTTGGTGCATTCACCTCTTCTTCGTCGAAACTCCTTCAAACTTTGTCATACTCCTCAGTATCACATAGTAATCTTCCTTCGGCAAAATCCCTTCCTGCATAGTAGTTTATAGGCTTGTGCCCAATTTCAACTGTAGGTGGCACTAATACTTCCTCCCCTTCATTTTTTAGTGTGAAGCTATAGAGTTCGGGGACATAATTGTCCCTGTATATCTTAAATATACTGCAATTCACTCATCCTAGAATCATCTGACCATTCAACTTTGTGAGATAAACAACACCACTATCTGAAATGTTTTTTACGGTATATGGCCCCAAACAATGTGGTTTTAATTTTTCCCAAGAACTTCACGAACTTATCTTCATATAATAATACAAGATACCCTTCCCAAAAAATCTTTATTTTTTATATGCCTATCATGCCGAGCTTTCTCCCTTGGTTTTTGTACTTGTTAATGGAATCCTACTATGAATCTATCTTATTCTAAAGCTAGTATCTATGACATTCTTTCCTTCATCATGTCAGGGTCTTCCATATCTATGAAAACTACAATTCTCAGACTTGGCACAATGTACTCCATAGGCATAGCTGCTTCTTTTCCATATACCAGCCTGAAGGGTGTCTCCCTAGTCAATTTCGTGCATGTCATTTTGTATGCCCACAACACCATTGGAATCCTCAAATCCTAGTCATCTTTATTTATGTTGCACAACTTGGTCAATGAATTCTCCAGAATATTATTAAAATATTCCCCTGTCCTATTTTCCTGAGGATGATAGGGATTTCTCTCCTAATGGTAAAATTGAAATTCCTTAGTTAGTGTTGTGATTGTATTATTCAAGAAATGTGTCCCCTAGTTGCTCATCAAGATCTTCAGACAACCAAATATGGACAATATATATTTGAAAATGAACTTTCCAGTGGTTTCGGCACTATAATCCTTCATTGGCTTCGCCTCAGCCCATATCGTCAAATAATAAGTCACGTTGATGATATATCTTGCACCACTCCTTTCCCCGGTGGAATAATAGGTCAAACAAAATAAATTTCCCATTTATTGAAAGCCTACAAAGTCACCTATGGTACTAGTTCTATCTCACCTCCTCTGGATGGCTTTCCTATCCTTTGACATACATCACATGCTTGACAAAATTCTTTTGCTTCTGTATGCATTGTAGGCCACCATAACTTGACTCTCAAAATCTCTTGTGCAATGGCTTTTCCTACATAATACCCACCACTAACTCCTCCATGAGCTTCCATTAGAATGTTTTGTCTTTCATGTTCAGGGACATATTTGTGCAGTACTTAATCCGGTCCCATTTTATATAAATGTCTCACAATCAGAAAAAGATCAGCTACTAAAACCACCAATTCCTTTTTTTTATTTGTAGTGTACTCCATGAGTTCCATTCCAGTCGACAAAACTCAACATCCACGAAGTGATCATCTGTGACTTTGATTGTGAACAGCTATGTATCAGACAAGTTATCTTCAATACTTGTAGGTTCTTCTGTTATCTCTATCCTGGATAGATGATCAAGCCCAACATTCAATCTTCCCACCTTTACTATAACTTTGAAGTCATATTCTTGGAATAATAACAACCATTGACAAATATTCCCTCCTATAACAGGCTTATTCATCAATTACTTTAGTTCAAAATAATTTTTGAACATCATAAAGTGTGCTCCCAACAACTAATGCCTAAACTTCTGTAATGCATACACCATAGCTAACCCCTCTATTTGTATCATGATGTACTATTTTCTACCTTACATAGCTTCCTACTTGCAAATGCTATGGGATGATCAATATCCCTTCCCCCAACTGCACTAGTACTACTCCCAAATCTATTCAAGATGCATCAACATGCACATGAAACTCTTTCGTCTAGTTCGTGAAAACTAGAATCAATGCAGTTACCATATTTTCTTTCATCACGTCCAAGATCTTCTAGCGTTCTTAATTCCATTGGAAGGTCACAGCCTTCTTCAACAACTTCTCCATCAACGGAGTTATCTATACATATCCTTTAATAATCTTATTGTAGTAACGAGTGTGTCCTAGCGTAGTATGCAGTTGTCTTACTATTTTTTGTGCTGGCAAGTTCACAACGACCGTGATCTTCACTGTATCCACCATCAATCCTTGTTTACAAACCACATGTGCCAGCAATATTCCAAATGGCACACAAAATATGTACTTCTTCAGGTTCAATGATATTTGATACTGCGTATGTGTATCCAACATCAATCTTAAGCTCACCACATGCTTCTTTAATAGCCCAAATATTGTGTAATCATCAAAGTAAACTTTTAGAAATTTGTGTATGTACTCCTTGAAAGCTACAATTACAAATCTAGAAAATATAGCAGGTGAATTATTCAATCCAAAAGGAATCACTATATATTGATAGAAACCCCATTCTGTGACAAATTTTGTCTTATGTTTGTCTTCTAGTGCAATTATGATTTGATGGCACCCTGAGAAACCATCTGTAAATGACTAAGCCTCTTGTCCTCCTACATTATCCAATACTTCATCTATAAATGGTGTAGGAAAAGGGTTGTACAAGCATGTATCATTAAATTTCCTAAGTCCAAATAGGTTCTAATTTCCCCTTTTGCCTTCTTCTCCTGAGCTACCATGGGACTTACCCATTCAGACTATTCAACTGGTTCAATTATCCACGTTGTTCACATCTTCTCCAATTCTTCTTTTACCTTTTCCTTATACTTTGGATTCAATCTATAAGGCCTCCACTCAATAGGCTTCACATCAAGATTTAGAGGAATCATCATAACTCTCAAATCCCCTATGATGCCTTTAATGTCTAAAAATTTAGTGGGAAACAATTCTCGGTATTCATCCAAAAAATATGTTAGCTTGTTGACAATGTTATCACTCGTCCAAATCTCTAAGGCTGAGGATGATTCTAGCTGAGGTAACCACAAACCAATATTTTGACTTGGTAGCTAGCCCTACCAAAATGGAGAGGGCTCTCTCCAAAGGATCACAAGCCAAAAGGGTTGGATGGATTAGGGTTTTAGGCTAGATATAGTAGCTCAGGGTTTTGATTTGATTTGATTGGGGTAGTCACTGGATGACTAAATTAGGTCAGAGAGTGAACTAGGTCAGGGCAAGAGAAAATCATAATTGCAGACATCTGATGGGGCAGGGTAGGCATGTAATTTAACACTTTGTAGTATATTTATTAAATGGTTTAGACTTATGACATGCTAAAAAGAGCATGAAAATCATGAATTCTTTTTAAATTGAAGAAATGAAACAAATTATCATGATTTTCCCAAAACAGAGCATAGAAGATGAATTTTTCTTATCACACCCTGAAAATCAAACATATTTAGAAGCATAATGGATCATGGAATATAAAAAACATTCACACACATGTACCTGATGAAGAAATAATATCAAAATACCATGCCCCGGGAATCCCACCAAAATAACTGCAACTCATCCAATATATTCTGTGCCAAAGTCTGAAACACTAGTACAATATCCAATGGAGTCCAACCTGTAGAGTGACTGATAAAGTACATGATATAGGCCTCAAAAAACTCATCCTAGCCTTAGGGTTTGAATCCATGAGAGGAGCAGTTCCACCAAAAAATAAAATGATAGCTAGAGTGTAGGGTGGTCAAAGTGACTCATCCCTCACTTGTTGGAAAATGATTCATTACATCACAAAAAAAGTTTTCACCTAATGTATTTAACCTAGGTAACAATAAAAACACCATTATTGCATTTACATCCATCAATTACATTGGTAAAAACATGACTTGTCAAGGTGAAACTGTCAGAACTGAGAAAATTTACAAAATGAAGAAACTCAGAAAATTTGTGTCAAAAGTGTAGCGCCACTGTCCTAAGTGCATCGCCAACATCAGCTCCACTTGTGAGGGGGTTCCTAGTGTCCAAAGTGAGCCCATAATAGCTCATTGGAAATCATGTCCTATGTAGTTTCCAGATATACCTTTATTTTCCAAAATAGCTAAGTTTTGACCCCCCAAAGGTTGATTTTCCAAGACCAGTCAAACACGCAGCACCGGCCTCCAAAACAGGGTAGAAGCATGATTTTTTAGGTGTTTTTTGACCTTTTGACTGCCTAGTTGACCCAAAAAAACTTATACAAGTGGGTTTCCTAGCTTTATTTGGCCTTATGAATCCCATGATGGTGGCCATTTTTCATTTGGAGGCTTCTAGGAAAAGCGCAACGCCTAGGGCGCTCCACTTTTAGCAGTGTGACTAGTGCAAAAATTGCCAAAGATGCAAAATTTTCCAAAATTGCTCAAACTTCTTCAAGATTTGATATGTGTAAGTCTGATGATGTAAGTTGGGCAATGAGTGAAGCCTCATAAAGAATTCCAAGCCTGTCTTCCTTCTTTTGGTTGGCTAGAGTTTCAAGTCTTGTTCTGACCTTTTGGAGCTTGGACCTTGCAATTTGATTTTCCTTGGAGTAATGTTTGGCTATATTTCTTTGTAAGTCATTGTCCCTCTTTGACTTCTTCAAGAGATTTATCAAGATGATGGTTAATCCTTCATCCCTTATGTGGCCTTCTCTCTTTCCTCTCTTCTTCCTCCATGAAATCTATGTTTCTCTTCTTCCATAGTCTCTTGGGTAGAACCCTAGGTAGATGAATAGGGAGTGAAATTTAGGTTTAGGAAGTGGGGAATGGGATGGGAAAAATTAGGGAGATGGGGGAAGGGATTATCAAATTGAGGGAGGTGACAGGGAGGAGAAATTTTGTGGGATTTGGGAGCCTAGGGAATTGAGATACCTAAGTCTTAGGGTTTAGAGGATAAAGGGCTCTAGGAAAAGGGAATCATAGTGTAAGGGTAGGGATAGGTTTTTTAGATATGTAGGAAGGATAGTGAAAGTATTAGAAAGTATATCTGGAAATTGGCAATGAAACTAGGGTTTTTATCAAGGAAGACACCAAATTTTTATAGAAGATTTGAACACCACTAAAATTTTTCTTTATGAATGGTAAGAGGTGGCATTAGATGTTACTTACTTGATAGGAGGTGGAAACAAGACTTTGTTGAAGTTTTCAGATAATTTGGAGGTGTTTTGGTGCTCTGGGGGCTCACTAGGAAAAAGCGTAGGGCCTGTGTTAAAAAAGGCAGCGACTACTGCTTTGAGCGCAGCATCTCCCTCCTAAGTGTAGCGCCAAATTCAAATCAACTTTTGAGGGGGCGACCAGTGTCCAAATTGAGCTCATGATAGCTCGTTGGAAATATCTCTATCTTAGATACAAAATTGATCAGATATTGATCAAGGACCTTAGTGATAGCTCAAATTTCAAAGTGTTGGAAAGAGTGTTGAACCTAAGCAACCATATAGATCTCGTCTTCCTAATTCCATCACCACAAACAATTCGAAAAACTAACATCGTATGAAGGAGTTATCACAATTTGAAAAGTCCAGTAAATTGCAATTTTACACATTTGACCAAGATTAATTTGGATTTGGAAATATTAAAACAAAAGTATATTACAAGGAACATACCTTGAAATATTCCCTAGAATATTCCCTTTTGGGGTAAGTGCTAAACCTTTCCTTAAACATCTTTCTTTAAGTTCTAGATTGAACACGTCGGTAGTATTCGAAAAGTGGGAAACAATATCTCACGCAGACAAAAAGCTGTAAATGGTATTCTATTATTTCACGTGGTTAACCTTTCTGGTCGACACATAGCATGCTAAAACCACTTTTTTTGCATGCTCTCAACCTGAATCGTTCGTGCAAGAATCTATGCGAGATTGCACAACAATTGTTTGATTGGACGAGTCACATTGATGGTGGAGATCGCCCGTGTTAGTTGGTGAGTAGATGATGTGATATCCATTGGAGCGAGTGTGATAGATCAATGGTGGAGATTCCACTATTTGAAATTCTTCCAATGTATACGTGGGCCCATAACCCACAGGTCCACGCACGAATTGTGTAAATATGCAGCTTTGCACAACCGTCGGGATTATCCCTAACCATCGAGTTTATACCTCCACACATGTGCACTAAACAGTTAATTTAACAGTCACCTTTGATGGTTTAGTTTGGCAGAGTGAAGAAAAAGGGCAGTTATGCTAGATTTAACTAGATTTAAGTAGAGTTCACCAAATTTGGTGGAGTACCCCTAGGGGATATTGAATAAATGCACTCCAAGATCTGTTTTCGACTAGAGAGAGTGAAACAAGAGGCTAGCTAGGCCAATTGGAGCCATCTGAAGCCAATGAAATAGTCCAGAGGAGGTGAGGAAGTCATGTTCATAGAGATTTTCAGCTAGGGAGATTTTGGAGCTAAGGGCCACCAGGAGTTGGAGGCAATTGTAGGAGCTACCAGTACTTTTTCTCAGTGAACCAATAATCATTTCTGACTATAATGAGCCTTCTGAATCCATTTCAGGGATTTGCAAAAGAATTTGAAGACTTCAAGAGGCCAAGATGCTACAGGGAATTTTAAGGCAGCCTAGTGCCAACCATCAAGGAAGGCCTAGTTTGGGGATTTAGTGCTCATTTTGAGTAAATGATCAGTCTATTGTTGGTGTCTGATATGTTCTGGAGACAGTGGATGAGGTTTAAGTGATAGTTAAATAATTATGAAATATTTAGTGCCATCAAGAAGCTCAGGGTATCTCAGAGTACTGATTGAAGGAATCAAGTATAAGGGAGCTTAGATCTATTTGTAGAGTGATGACAACCACGATAGGGATATAGATGGTATTCTAAGCCCATTGGTTTAATTTAGCAACAATTGGAGTTAAGTGTGGAACTTGTAAAAGAAATTTTTCCAATGTCCCAAAGAGTTAAGTCAAGATGACAAAAGCTGAAGGAGATGTAGCCCATGATCTTAAGGTGAACTCCTAGATTAAATTTGTTGTTATGTGTAGACATTTATTTGCTGCATTATATGGTTATTATATGTGTTTAATATCATTAGAAACAAATGGACTTAAAGCACTTAAATAGTTAAAAACAAACAAACATACACCTGTCTCAAGTATTTAATTCTGCAAATGTCATATAAAAGCTAGATCATTTATTTGTCAAGATTTGAGTGGGAGGTTCTTGTAAGCATAAGATGTTATCAAACCCATATTTCCAATCAAAAATGGACCTATCAAGAACTTAAACGATCAGGTATAGCCCATCAAAAATCAATTCTCCAAACACTCGTCAAAACGTGCAAAATGGGGGTGCAAAAATGCAGTGTGCTCTTGCAGGAAACGTTTGGAGGCCTTCCTCAACTCAAAATTGGGATCAAAATAGCTCATTGGAAAGATATTATCGTCTAGTTGTAATTTTATGCATCATGAAAGTCATTTAAACAATAAATCTAGGAGAAAAATTGATTTTTCCAAGGTCACTCCAGAAATGCAGAAAACCTCTTGTCGCACCTGTATGCTTTACATTTCTCTAAAACCATGATACCTGTGTAAAATATGAAGGAGGTTCCACATCCTTGGCCTATTATGGACAAAAACCTGTCTCACTTTTGTTAAATTCATCCCTTTTTGGTCAAAAACATAGTTTGAAGAAAAAATGTCCCTATGTGTCGTAAATGATGTGTCCCTTCGAATGACTTCTTGAAAAGAGATGGAGACATAATGTTTATGAGTGTTAATGGCCTCATACTTGCTGAAATGACCTCCCTTATGCCTCCTTTTCTCATATGTCTCTGATTCCATATCCAACCCTAGCTTAGTGGGAGAGAAAATTAGGGTTTAGTTCTTGTAGAAAATGATGATTTGGGCACCCTTGGGAAAAGACAACTCCCTTTGGCATTCACTTAAATTTTGAAACCTTACCCTTTCACTTGACTATTTCCTTTGAAATTGATCTCCTTATTTGATCTTGTTGGTGGATTTGGAAACATAATGTCTTTGAACTCTTCCTTTTGGTTGATGGAACTTTGAACTTACAACACTTGGAACGATGAGAATTATTACATATTAAAACCATAATATTACATTTTTTCTTGAATATTCAAATTATAAACTATTTTGCTGATGAAATCTTCTTTATTCTTACTCCTTCACTTGTTGGTCTTTTATGCAAGATATGGTTTTTTAGTGGACCTTGGAAACCCTAAGACCTAATGGAGACTTTGAGTGGTTGTGACCATGATGAAAATGATTGTCATAATAGAGACAACTCATGACTAATGGTATACTTCAGCAAAAGGTGAAATGAGCCAGCAAGGGGTAAATTTGTAAAAGGAGTAAAGGAAACCATAATTCAACCTTCAGTTATCCAATTTTTGAATGATGACCTGCTGGAATGACAAAAAAATCAGAATGGGACCCCAATATGATATAAAAAAGGATTTTGATCACTGATGGAAGTATGCAAATACTAACACTAACAGACAGTGTCTTTGTTGCAGTAATCTCCTATTGTTGTGTACTTCAATTCATCCTCTGACCCTATATTCACCTTCCTCGTCTTCAATGGCTTCGTTATATCAAGCATCTCTATCTCAGGTCCATGTACTTAATGATGTCTCTCTGACTCTTTGATATCAATTTTGTGAGGATCTTTATTTTCTTATGTAGTGACATTATAGAATTCTATCACATTTCATATATGTGTAGACCAACCAAGTTGCGAGATAACTGGACCTTCATTTTCAAAAATATTATTCTTAACTATATTCAGAGCTGCATCTATATTTGGAAATTCATCCTCAAATCTGAATTTCATCACAAATCCATCCGACATCTTCACCCAGCAAGTAGTACAATGTCAAAGCTCAATGACTAGATACCAATTCTGAGGGATTGTCTCCAAGGAATGGATGAACCCATGCACCCATTCCTCGTGCTAAATTTCTCCCCAAGTTGCTGTACAAAGCTATATGTGGTCTCTAGGATCATTATGGCCATCATGCTTATCTGTGAGATCTATTTCTACTTGTCCAAATCTTTCCCACATCAACCTCCTACATTTTTTCCAATATCCTATATTCTTCTTATGAGTACCCCACCATCTAGCAAGAGTAGTCCTTAGTGCTTAATTGAGAGCTAATAGTCTCTGGCATTCTAGTACCATATTTCATCATCTCTAAAGAATGTATTTACATCACCCAAAACATCATATAAAGGTAAGTCACATACCTCAGCTGCCATGTAGCACACTATAGTGATCCTTGCAGATTGCCTTGTAAACACTTCATGCAACCTGTTTTTCCAATTTTCAATTTCCTCTTCTAAATCAGAGGTGCAGGAGCTATCTTGCTCCCAAGTTGGATTTCCATATGTAGTGGAATTGATCCATGTTTCTTCCTTCCTTGGGATCTAATAGACATAATGAATCTCATCCTTGCTATATTCTTCTTTGACAGGATCTATATGCCTCGCCCCTTTTGATGGATCCAATGGAACAATAAATCTCATATTATTGCTTTCGAATATCATTTGCCTTTTATTCAAATTAATTATATCCATGTTAGAAAATGCCCAATCCAATCCAAGAAATGCGGGTTAAGGATTACTATCATCTACTATCTCAATCACTTTGAAGTCAATGGTAGTGCGCACTTTGTCGATGTCCACTATGACATTAGATAACCTTCCTAGGGGTAAGATTTTCTGTTGATTTTCCATATTCACCTGAATAGTAGACCATTGTAGCTTTAGATCACCCATTGAGTCCCAAGTTTTCCTTGACAAGACGTTGGCATTAGACCCCAGATCCAAGATAACCTGGTCCATGTCATACTCTCCATTCTATGTTATAAGACTCATTTCTTTCCTTGTTCTCTTCTTGTGTCTATGCAAATTATTTACTACATGCATGTCACTCTACGATACCTCCTTAGAATCAAAAGAGTCTATCAGTTCTTGTAATCCCTCTGGAGCCTTCTGATTCCTCAGTAGCTTCATGCGGATCTGTAGAAAAGACTTCAAGCCATTTGGATCTACCTCTTGTGTTGCAACAGGTACTATCTCCTAGTCATCCTTCTGAGTCAGTTGTGCGATAGAGGTTGAGGACCTATCATCCATAAAACTTCAGCTTGCATCCATAAAAGCTTGGTTTTATTTCAGGATATCAAATGCAAGGGATTTTTAGTAGTTTCCCTTATCGACGTAGCTTCAACTTCATTTTTTTCATTTAGCCTTATCATTTTTGGTCACAGATTCATTTCTTGTTATAACGCCAATGCGTAGTTGATCTTCTCTTGGGTCAGCAACCATCATTTGGAAATTTGTTGCAGGTTGCTGTTTTCTTTTCTACTATATATTTTCAAGAAGGATGGGACATTCTTTGATCACATGATCAAAAGACTTACAGTAATTGCAAGTTGTCGTGGGGTTCTGAAAATCTCTCGCGAAGTGTCCTTCCTATCCACAGTTATAACATATAAACTAGCCACATCCTTTCCCATCTCCTCCTCCTCCTCCTCATCCTCTTCCTTGAAATACTCCTCACCCAAAGTGATGGCTTGGCTCTTCATGTGTGTGTCCTTTAGCTTGCAATCTATAACTATCAGCAGTGTGTCCCATCATGAAGTCATAACTTTGGAAATTATTCTCATCATGGCCTACTGATCTACAAAATTTATAAAGTAGTTGCTTCAAGATCTGTATATATTTTTGTAATAGGTAGAAGTATTCAGAGGGATGTTGACCTCACGTCCTACAAATATCACACCATAGACCTCGGTTTATTGGACTAGGCACTCCACTTGCAATATAATCTCTAAACACGGGGCATTGATCCTTATAATGACCTTCTACTTTTCATTTCATACACCACACTTATGATATTTCTAGTCTAACTTCTTTACCCTTCTTCATATCCTACAATTCCAAGGTCAACATAGCTAGCTAATTCTATATATGTTGTACTCCTGCATGAGTATCTCCAACTAATGAAGCTTCCAACTTTATCACAATCTCCAATGCTTCAAATTGCATCATGATCTTCTACTGTGTCAATGGTAAGCTAATATGTGGTAGTAGCATGTCTATGACCCATTGTTTATGATCTTGTGGGGTTATCTTAAAGCTCACTTGACCCATCAACACCTTGAATCATTGATCCAACTCCCACATAGATTTTGTGGTTTCTTGCTTGATCTCGTTTAGCTCCATCATACACTACGATTCTGATTTTTGCTTCTTGACCTATGCTACCAAGGCTTTCTTAATTTCATTAAATGTTCCATTCAGCTTACTCACTGAGTATTTCATATACCGTATCAGTGCTCTCTTCCTCAACAACGTGACTTGCTATGCCTTCTTTACATCATCATTATTAATCTGTCTCGCCATCCATACTGCATTAGTTAATAGACCAAAACTGTTCAGGGTCTTCCAATCCTAGTCCTTGAAGGATAGGCAGCTTAATGTCATCAACCATTCTTCTTCTTAGTGGGCTAGGTGGTGGTAGATAAGGAGGTAGAGGTGTAGGGGAAGTATGGCGAGGGATATGGTGTGTGAGGTGGGTGGTTGGATGGGGGAATCCCAAAGACACCCTGATTCTTCTCAGCTCCTAACTTTGACGCACCTTCACGATGGATGGGAGAATATCATGGGGTTGTAGGGTTACTTGTTTCTTCTTCACTCTTAGATCCTAATAGAGGGCTATATTTAGTCTCAGTATATTTCTTTGGCTCTGTTCTATATCACTTTCCACTTCACATAGCTCCTAGTTTCAGTTTATTTTTTCTTTGCCAAAAAATTAATCTAAATGCATTTGTAGAATCCCTTTTTCACACAATAACATATTAATCAAGAGCTTCAAATAGTTTAAGAACTTACCTTGTGGTCCTTTGAAGAGTATTTGTTTAGCTTCGCTATAGGACACGATCACATCAATCATGAACCCAATAACAAATTCTCCCAAAATGATATCGATCCATAGATTAATAGTCCTTGAGATATTGTTATCGATTCTCTTGAGCTGATGTATCAAATAAAGATTCCACTCCTTATGTTCATCACCTACGAAACAGGTCTTATGCTCAGTTAACTTATATAAGCACTCATGCAATTTAATGTGCAATGAACCAATGAATATTTCTCTTCCTAAATGTATTTCTGCAACTAGTTTGTTGGCATTATGACACAGGTTTGGCATTATGACATAGGTGTTGTCCTTGATGGCAACTCACGCAAATGACATATCACAGTTTTGGCTCTCTGAATGAAGGAAAAAGAGATATATGCAGGTTCCACTTAACCAAGCCATGTATACACGTGGGTTCACTGACCAAAAGGCGCGTATGCATATACACGCTCTTTCATGCAAGGAAAGCATCGTAGATGTTGTATAATTTGGTTTTGGTCCATGGTATTTTGACCTATGGTATTGGTCCAAGGTATCTTGTCCGAGGTATTGATCCCGAGTATTTGGTATAAGGTATTGAGTCTAAGTGGTTTTCAACCATGGCATTGAGTAAGGCCTAAGATGATAAAAGGAGGAGGAGATCATTATGCAAATGCACTCAAACATTGAATATCTAATACTAGTCATTGGGTTATGGTGCATAGCTGGATCTGAATCAAGGAGGAACCTAAGCACTTGAAGAAGGATAAGTTCTATTGATGGGTCAAGATCTTAAGGCTTGAATAGAAGTATCTTTATGTGGTTTTGATATTTTATCTGAATAGTTTGCGCATGTTGTAATCTATAAATTTGATGATCTGGGTATAACTAATGTCTGAATAGTTGTAAAGGTTAAATCATCTTTTACAAATCTGTACGCAGGTTCATTGCAGTAAGGACGCATATACACGTTGGTTCAACATTTCAAAATAGCATATATGTTGTTTTGTCTTGATAAAAGTGTGTATGCACTCGACACATTGAAGTAGCGTACACCTCATAAAATATGTTTTAGCTACTTCTATTTGTTATTGCAGTGTTCTCGGTTCTAGCTTGGGTTCTGGTTACTATTACTATGTTCTGGTTACAGCTTTTAGAAAAGTGATTGTTTGATTCAGTTTTGGTTGGTACAAAGGAGATTGGTTGATGCATATATATTTGATGTTTGATTGATGTTATTGATGGATCCATTCTGAAAATTTATGAAACATGATCCCTGAAAGAAAAGAGAAGTTTGTAACCTTCTGTAGGTTAGCACCTACGTACTAGGACATCAGCTAGTACAAGAGCTAAGGGGGTTGTAGCTCCCTTCCAAAATAATCTAGAGAGCGAGAGAAGGTTGTAGCCTTCTACAGGTAGAAGCCTGCATATTGGTATAAGACTGCACCAGTATAGAAATATTGTAAAAAGAATTTTCTTATTAAAAGAAGATAGAGACGAATTGGAGCAGGTGGCTTTCACCCACATTGGGTTTCCACCTTATATCTTTTGTTCTTGTGTGTGATTGTATGCTCTATTTTTATTGTACCTGGTTATTGTTATATGGTTCTGATGCATAGATTAAAGATCAACATCTGATGAAATAACTAAATTATAAGTCTGTAGGATATACGCTAGTTTCCTTAACCACAGTTGTGTATATATGCAAGTTTCATTAACTGAAGTAGCATATGCAAATCTTATTGTGAAAAGAAATATTATTGACTTGCTAATACTGATTCATCCCCCCCTCTCAGTATTATTTCCGACATAGTCATCAATTGATAATCTAGGGTTTTTGTTTTGTTTTTCTACAAATTCTCTTTATTCCTATTCAACCCACTTGTTAATATCTTTCTTTGACAAACACCAAAACATATCCCTTAAGCACATCCCAATCTTGGCAAAGAAACCATTTGATGGTCTGAGGGGGCTTGACCTAGGTTCAGAGTGTGTTGTGCACCAACAAAACCCTGAACTAATCACCCCTTCAATAATGAATTGCATGCAAATTGAAGTCTCATTGGAATCCCTTTTGGGAGGCTGTAGAACCAAGCTTCTGCAACTGAAGGGATATTCATGTAATGGCATCGTGTATTTACTTCTGCTCTATATTGATGTTATAAATTTGCATGAATACGAACTTCATGTAGATGATTACTTTAACATAATTACATTAAGACCATAAACTCTACCAAATAAAAGTATATCTTAGAGTTATCCACATAATTTAGTGCAAAACATACATAATGATACTAACAACAACAAAGGTTTAACACAAAAAGGTATATAGTTATTCACCAAAACTTCCTCTCTATTAATATAAATCTTCAGTACATATACATGTTCGACCTTCACACCCAGATGTAGGTGGTCTGTGCACTTAGTTGCAAAGCCTTCCCCAAAAATACAGACTATAGATGTGAATACATAGATTCAATTCACTTATGATGATATGATATGACATGATTTGATTACAAAGTATTACATATCCTTAAATACATTTCATATTTACAAAACCCATGTTCCACATACCATGGATCCACAAAACAAGTACTAATACTCGATAACCATTACAAAATAAGGGATTTATCCCATCCCCAAAGTTCTAAAAGTTTGCGTGATGAATATATCTTTGTCAACTCTGCTCCTTCTTTTGCAAGGCCTTTTACCCAAAACTTGGAACAAGTTGGGCCATGCCCAACAAAGGGTTCACCACCTTCCATTTTGTCTAAAATTGATTCACTCAAATATTTGTCGTATAAAATTATTTTAGCTTAAAAATATAAAAAAAAATTATAAAGACTTCTATGAAATGAATAAAAATTCGAATAATTTTACAACAATATAAGCAAACATTTTACAATTTGGAAATTAGAGACTAGTAAGGTTCTCGAAGGTCTCTAAATTTTAAGACAAATTTCTTTTTTTAAACTTTTTTCCCTACCAAGTTCAACAAGATGTTTGCTCTAATTCATTAAAAAAAAAACTCTTTAACGAGGAAAAATTCATGAACTTTTTCTTTGGACAAGTTTGGATACACTTTGGGATACCAAGAAACATCATTTCATATACATATATATGAGGAAAAAACAACGCAATATTATGTAGATGAAATTCAATGCAATTTTATGTGGGTGAAATTCAATGCAATATTATGTGGATGGGGAAACATATAAAATGCAATATTATCTATGATTTTTGGACTACGTTGTGGCAAAATATGGACATGAAGTTTAAAAGTTATACAACATTCCATCCACATATAGATGGGGAAAGAAAAGTAGCCAATACGAATTTGATGTAAGTTTTGAGGGTTACATTCATAAGAATCTAAAAACTTGGATGAAAAAGTAATATATATACAACACTCTTATAATAGAGTAGCCCATACTTATGCAAGCAGGTCCCCATTTAAATCTTGTTTGAGATCATTTCCACCTTCACATTTGAAAATTGCATATGGAAAACGAGGAGCAGTGAGGGATGATATTATAAGGGATGCCTTAAGGGAAGAGAAAAATGTTAAAAGAATACGTGGAACCATATAGAGGTGCATGATATGCTACAAAAATCACAAGAAAAATACAATGGCAGTCATAATTACCATAGAATAGAGAAGTCATTCGTAGTGGGAGACAAAGTATGGTTATAGTTAAATAAGGAGAGATTAGAGTGTTCTAGTAATAAAATCAAGTTTTTGTGGTATGGTCCCTTCTAGATACTAGAAAAGTTGGGGGACAACACCTGACTTAGTTTACCCCATGCACATGCATTTTCTCAATGGTGAATGTAGAGAATATGAAATTATATGTGTCATACATGTTGGATTAGAAAAAGGAACAATCCCAAGCCTCTATAGAGTATTTGACACTAGATGCTCATGAAAGTTATTAGAGGAAACAATGTTTCAGGAAAAATATGGGAATATAAGACAGGAGTAGCACAATTTGTGGTGGATTATAGTAAAAGGTAAACTTCTAGGAAAGGATAAATGGTACACCCAGGAAAAGGTAGAGGAAAATTTCCTCACAACATTTAGTAGAATATTTTGGGGCCAAAAGCCTCCCAAAATGATGAGGTATATTCTAGATTGACCCATTATATTATTTTTCATCCATATTGATGCTTTTAGAATAGATACAGTGGAGGAATCAACTCACATTATAATTTTTACAGATAGGTCCCAATTTGTTGAATTAAGGTTTAAAACCTTTGAGAAACAATTTGAGGAATTAAATGGATTTTTTTGACATAAAACATTTTTTCTTAATCACCATAGTCCAACACAAATTTACAAACATATACCTTTATAACAACATAATAATCACCTCAATCAAAGTTTGTATGCAAATGTTATGTCACTTGGAAGTTGACATTCTCTTTTTCACCACCATGACTCGAGAGGACCCATGTAAGCCCCCATTATTTATCGAAAATAGGATAACCACATGATGATGATGAGGAAGGCTCTTGAATAGTTAATATTGTAACTAAAGTTAAGAGTCGAAGGAGTCAAACTTAACAACCAGTAGGATATAAGGTTTGTCATAGGCATAGCACTATGAGGAAAAGAGGTTCCATTTTATTTGAGTTCATTTTTGTTCCATAGACTAGCAAAGTAGTTAAGTGTGGAGAGAGAGAGAGAGAGAGAGAGAGAGAGAGAGAGAGAGAGAGAGAGAGAGAGATTTTGCACTATAACATCCCTCGTACCATATGCCATATGTATCACTTCTTTGTATTTGCATTCGTTTCCATTCAGAGAATAAGAGAGCATAGAAGCCTCATCTTCCAATTTGGTTTTCTCTCAAAAGGTTTTCTAGATCATATTGTGTTACTATGGTTGAGTGATTGTATTTTTGTTTGTTTCCTATTTTATATATTCCATGCATGAAATCAATAATTTAAAAAATCCATATGTCCAAGGAAAATAACCTCATAGTGTATATTCCAAATTTTAAGTATACTTTTATTATATCTATTATGAAAAATTGTTTAGAAAAATATCCATGGCAATTTACAGACCAAAACTACTTTAAAATAAGTTTAAATTTATATTAATTGATAGAATTTAAAGCAACATAATTTCAATTTACATTAACAGAATTCTAGAAAAGAATTCTTATAATTAACATTAAAATTTTATCAATATCACAATCACATATTTAATATTAAATAAATTATGTAAATAAAAATTTACATTGTATTAATAAACTCCAAATAATTAAAACTATATCAAAGTAAATTTAAAATATAATTTATTTATTATTACAATTAAAAATATACCAAGAAATTTAATGTTTTCTACAATTTTATAATTAAACTTATAAAAGTAAATTAAAAATGTCTAAATATAATTAATTATAAAAATCAATCTCAATCAAATTTAATTTTAATATTATTAAAAATACTAAATATTAAATTTTCAAAGATTATATACTTTAAAATTTTACAAAAATATAGGCAAAATTTTATAATTTGGATATTAGAGGCTAAGAAGGTTCTTGAAGGTTTCTAAATTTTAAGATAAATTTCTATTTTTTAAATTTTTTGCTAACAAGTTCAAAAAACTGTTTGTTGTAATTCCCAATAAAAACAACTTCAGTGGGGGAAAAATCATGGACTTGTTCTTTGGACAAGTTTGGATAAACTTTGGGATACCAAGAAGCATCATTTCATCCACATATATATGAGGAAACAAGAGTGCAATATTATGTGGATGGGGAAACATATAGCATGCAGTATTATCTATGAATTTTGGACTACAATATGGGAGAATATGGACATGAAGTTGAAAAGGTATACAACATTCTATCCACATATAGATGGGGAAACAAAAGTAGCCAATAGGAATTTGATGTAGGTTTTGAGGGTTACAATCATAAGCATCTAAAAGTTGGGATGAAAAACTAATATATATACAACACTCTCATAACAGAGTAGCCCACACTTATACTAGAAAGTACCCATTTAAATCTTGTTTGAGATAATTTCCACCTTCACATTTGGATATTTCATATGGAAAAAACGAGCAGTAAGGGAAGATATTATAAAGGATGCCTTAAGGGAAGAAAAAATTGTTAAAATAATACATAGAACCATTTATAGGTACATGATATGCTACAGAAGTCATAAGAAAGATAGAATGCCATGCATAATTAGCATAGAATAGAGAAGTCATTTAGAGTGGGAGGCGAGGTATGGTTATAGTTAAATAAGGAGAGATTAGAGGGTCTTGGTAAGAAAATAAAGGTTTTTAGGTATCATCCATTTTAGATGCTGGAAAAGGTGGGGGACAACACCTATTGACTTAGCTTAGCCCTGTGCACATGGATTTTCTCAATGGTGAATGTAGAGAATATGAAACTATGTGTCATCATGTTGGATTAGGAAGATGAGCGAGATCAGCCTTATATAAAGGATTTGATAGTAGATGCTCATCAAAGTTACTAGAGGAAATATTTTTTTCAAAAAAAATATAGGAATACAAGACATGAGTAGCACAATCTATGGTAGATTATATTAAAAGCTAAACTTCTAGGGAAGTCTAAATGGTACATCGGAGAGAAGGTAGAGGAAAATTTGCTCACCTCATTTAGTAGAAGCTTTTGGGGGAAAAAAGCCTCCCAAAATGAGGTATATTCTCGATTGACCCATTATATTATTTTTCATCCATATTGATGCTTTTAGAATAAATAAAGTGGAGTAATCAACTCACGTTATAATTTTTACAGATAGGTCCCAATTTGGCAAATTATGGTTTGAAACGTTTCATAAACAATTTGAAGAATTAAACAGATTTTTTTGACGTAAAACATTTTTTCTTCAGCACCACACCCCAACACAATTTTACACACATAGACCTTTCCAACAACATAATAATCACCTCAATCAAAGTTTGTATGCAAATGTTATGCCACTCGGAAGTTGAAGTTCCTTTTTTTACCACCTTGACTCGAGAGGACCCATGTCAACCCCCATTATTCGTCAAAAATTGGATAACCACGTGATGATGATGAGGGAGGCTCTAGAAGAGTTAATATTGTAACTAAAGTTAAGAGTCAAATGAGTCAAAATTGACAACCAGTGGGATATAAGGTTTGTTATAAGCAGAGCATTATGCAAAAACGAGGTTCCATTGTATTTGAGTTCATTTTTGTTCCATAGATTAGCATAGTAGTTAAGAGTGGAGAGAGAGAGAGAGAGAGAGAGAGAGAGAGAGAGAGAGAGATTTTGTGCACTATAACATCCTGCGTGCCATATGGCTCACTTCTTTGTACTTGCATTTATTTCCATTCAGAGAAAGAGAGAGCATAGAAGCCACATCTTCCAATTTGATTTTCTCTTGAAAGGTTTTCTAGATCATATTTTGTGTTACTATGGTTGAGTGATTGTATTGTTTTTGTTTTCTATTTTCTATATTTTATATATTCCATGCATGAAATCAATAATTTAAAAAATCCATATGTCCAAGGAAAATAACCTCATAGTATAGATTTCAAATTTTAAGTATAATTTCATTATATCTATTATGAAAAATTGTTTAAAAAACTATACATAACAATTTACACATCAAAACTACTTTAAAATAAGTTTAAATTTATATTAATTAATAAAATTTAAATCAACATACTTTCAATTTACATTAATACAATTCTAGGAAAATATCTTATAATTAACATTAAATTTTATGAAGGTCACAATCATATATTTAATAATAATAAAGTATTTAAAATAAAATAAAAATACATTGTATTATAAAACTCCAATAATTAAAAATATATCAGAGTAAGTTGAAAATATAACATTTACGTATATTTACAATTAAAAATAAACAATGAATTTTTTCTGCAATTTTATAATTAAACCTATAAAAGTAAATTATAAATTATAAATGTAATTAATAATAAAAATCAATCTCAATCAAATTTAAATTTAAATTTAATAATTATTAAAAATATTAAATATTAAATTTCAAAACATTATGTATTTTTATAAAATTTTATACTTACTTTATTTTTTAATTTAATTCTCTCACAACACTTACTAATAGTATTATAAGATGGATTTTCAATTCGCATAGTATAAGATACTACATATGCCATAATTAATGGTACTCAATCATCTATTATCCTTGTTGCTACTATGATTTGATAATAAAAAAATTGTTGCAATTGGTTGTAGGAAAGTCAAAAACCTCATCTTTGACAAAATCAGAGGTGGTGACATCTTCTGCGTTAAAATTCAACCGGAACTTTATATCACTTGCATGAAGTTAAACTTAAAGACCTGAACATTTTTGCACCACTTGCTATAATAACCAAGCTTAAATCAATATTTAGTGTTCTAAAACTTAGATCCAAAATTTGAAGTATAGATAATAATTAACGACTCTCAAGTTAATTAACCACTCTCAAGTTGGTTTGTACCTATTGAAGGTGCTAGATACCACCAACATACAAGGGGTCTTCTTAGTGTGATGTCTTAATTAAACCTCATATTGTTTGAGGTAGGACCCCATCCATATTATCGGCCCGACCACGATGACACAACGATTTGACTTGGTTTCAAAGAATAACATAAGAGATTATATACATAAACCTTCAACAAGAAAGTAAGTTGACATTCTGAAAAATTGATTGCAATGTGTAAAAGGATAGCTTCACGAGTGGGAGACAAGAGTGAGTCTTTGGAAGGAAGTTATCATACTAACCTAAGAGAGACACATGATGACATGAAAATATTCATTAGGAAAATGGTTCAAATAAATATTATTAAAGAAACTACAAAACACATTTGACAAGATGAGTACCAAAGCCACAAAAATAGTTCAATTTATCTAATACATATGAATACAACATATACCATAAACATCCCAAGAATACTCCTAAAACATTTGCGATACATGCCTGAAAAAGTGTTAGTTCATTGAATTTCAATTAGGTGAAAGATCCAAGTACACAATTACAATGATGAGGCACTAGTTCCAGTAGAGAAACATTAAGTCATTTATTGCTTCTCTGAGGAATAGTTTTCTCTCCTCTTCCAATCAAAGAAGCCAAGACTAGCTCTCCAAAGCTTAAGCCTCCAAAATCCCTTTGCTTGACTTATGGGGTTGCTTTTATAACAAGAAGAGTGACCTTTCATCTCCCCTTAACTCTTGGACTACCCTCATGACTCTTGGAGTTCTAATATGTCCTTTGGACTTCTAAAAAATCTACTTCAAATTTACCTTTGGACTTCTCTACATGACTTTTGGACTTCTATCAACTCTTTTCTTCATATATGACTATGTGACTTTTCATGTTCCAAATATGACTCTTGGACTTCCACAGGTTACATTTTTTCCTTTTATTTAGAATACATAATTACATTCTACATGATGATATGGCTTGAAACATGGAAATACATTGAATATTATGATGACACTTATATAAGTTACAACATGATAATGATGATATGGAATTCATGATGAGGTGGAAATGCCAAGTTGTTTTCCATGTTGCTTCATCTTGCATTCTTGATGGTAGATATGATCTATGATTCATCTTCATGAAAGATCCACTTTGTTATTTATCTTTACCCTCCAAAGGGTCTTGGATTAGATTTGGAGTCCTCTGACTCATCATGAAATGTCTTCTTTCTGTCATGGTCCAAGCTCAAGGATTCAAGGTGTGCTTGTGTGCTCATGCAAGAGAGAGAGAGAGCTCAAGGGTGGAGGACATAGGTTTGAAGCATGAGGAAAGTCATTCATGGGTTTGGAGTGCACTCATCTACTCATAGGGACTATGGAGGGTGCAAGGATACAAAAATAAGGAAGAAAGGGGTTAGGCTACAATTCTTCATAGTGTGCTAGTGCGCTCAAGAGGAGCTAGGAGGGCACATGGTGCATAGTTGAACCATGAAGGAGAAATCATTCATTGGTTCAAGGTGTGCTCATGTTCACAAGTAGGGAACTGTTCTTCAAGTCAAATGAGTACACTGAAATGAAAGCTTCAAGTTTCAACATTGTGCCATTTGATCTAAGAAAAGAGGGGAGGATGAAGGCTTCAATATTTATGATTGTGCCACATGATTGTGCTTCAAGACAACACCATACACTTTTTAAGATACATACGGTCCTTTATTTTCCAAAGTGTTCCTTTTTTCTCAGAAGTGTGCTTATTTGTTCCCAGGTGTGCTAAATTTTTCTGAAGTGCGCTTCATTTATTGAAGTGTTCTTTTGAAGGGAGATAAGGTCCTTAACCTTCTGAAGTGTGCTCAAATGGTCCTTGTTATTTTGAAGTGCACTTTTTCTCTGAGTGTTTGAAGTGTGCTTAGGCCTAGGAGGGCACAGTTCTGTCAACAGTTTCCACTTTTTTATTTGGAATATGCTTTAAAGACTAGGTCACTTATATTAGGAAGTAGTAATGCATTATGAGAGGGAGGAGACATGGAAAAGAATTAGTGCACAAGTATTGGAGGAAAATATACATCAATGAGGCTCATAAATGTATGTGCTCATCAACTATTAAGAGAGTTGATGCCTTTACAACATGCAATGAGAAGGAGGACCAAGAAGAACTCACAAAATGGCAAATTGTGGGACAAACAAAGTAGGAGAATGAAATTTATCCTAACATGACTAAAACATGGACCACACACATACATTCCATCAATGTAAGCCAAGGAAATGAATAGGAATCATGAACAACAATCACACACTAAACAACAACAATACAACACCTATTTCTAAGTGCAGTAATTGAAATTATACATTATAACAATTAGAACACAAGTTATGACAAAAGTGTTGACTAAGACCTAAATGTTTGGTGTGTGTTATATTCTTTCCACGACTAGTCACATGCACAGGTAGGGGGGAGAGCTCCCCCTATTCGTTGCATCGGGGGCAACATGGGGGTTACAAGGGGGGTGAAGCCCCCCCTATCAAGGGGTATTAGGGGGGTTGTCAGGCAGACCTACCTATGGTTTTGTGCATGGGATTTTCTCATCGTCTTGGGCATGATAGGTTTTTGTCCATGGTATTTTGTACAATCAGTCAAGAAAACTATTATTATGCTCTAATCCAGGTTTAATGGATTGGGGTTTATGAATGCTTCAGAATGTATATATATGTATTGTAACATTGAAAGGAACATAATGAAAAATCAATCTGGTAGTCCTAGTTTTGGGATCTATGGGAGAGTATTTGTGTATTTGTTTTGTATTTCTAAACATTGTATATTTTCTATTTTTTCAAAAGTTCATTTGCAGGTAATTTTTGTACAGGGTTAAAACCTCCTTTTGGTATCAAATTTGTTTCAACATCAAGGGGACGCCTTCACTGTTGATGGGTTTTTCTCCGACCTATGGTAGACATTGTTTAGTGGGAGATTTATAGGATCGATTCTTGCAGTGAAAGAAGATGATGAACAACGGAAAGATAGAGATTGAGAAATTTAATTTTCATAGTTTTGAGTTGTTGAAACTCAATCTGGAGGATCTTCTCGTGGATAAAGATAAGTGGATCACGCTAGATTTGGGTGATAAACCAATAGTAATGTTAGCAGAAGACTGGGTGAAGTTAGATCAAAAGGAAAAGAGCACAATATAGTTGTGTAGCTCAGATCCAGTATTGTTGAATGTATTATGGGAAGCTATGTCAAAGGATTTATGGGTCAATTTAGGGACTTTATACCAATATAAGTCTCTGGTGAATACATTGTTCATACGAAAAAACTTGTATAACTTGAGGATGAAGGATTGAAATTTGGTGACAGAGCATATGAATGCCTTTAATACTATGGTAAGCTAGTTGTTATATATTGATATAAAATTTCAGATGAAGATAAGTGCATCAAACTTTTTGGTTCTCTACTAGATTCATAGGATATTCTTGTTGTTGCTATAGGTAGAAATACAACTACCTTGAAATTTGATGAAATAGTATCATCCTTGTTGTTGGAGGAGATGAGAGGGAAAGATATGGAGAGCCAAACTAGAGATTCCTTATCTGTATGAGGATGGTCCTAAAATATAAATAAAAATAAGTTCTCAAGTGGGAGATCTAAATTTCTAATAAAACTTGTCAAGGAATGCTGGAAATGCGGAAAGGAAGGGCACTACAAAAAGGACAATAGATATAAATATCCTGAGAAAGGAAAGGGGTCTGATGATACTCATTTTGCAGAGGTGAAAACCACCTCAAATGAAGGTGGGGATTTGTACTTGGCTTCTTCTTCAAGTACATATGTAGATCATGAGTCATGGTTGATTAACTCAGGTTAATCCTTTCACTTCACTCCCCATAGCGAGTGGTTCTATGAGTATGAGAAATATGATGGTGGTGGTGTCTTCTTAGGGGACGATAAGAAGGCTAAAATCATCAGACATGGAGAATCCAAGTTGAAGTTGTAAGGTGGAAGGATTAGAACACTTCCAGGTGTTCTACATATTCCTGCATTAGCCATAAATCATTTTTCTTTAAACCAGATGGATGATGTAGGTGTCAAAATAGTGTTCAAGAAAGATAATTGCAAGAGGGTTTAGGGAGCACTGGTATTGATGCGGTGAGTTTGGATTGGAACTCTATACAATATTTTCGGTAGTATTGTTATTGAAGGGTGCAACACTTTTGTGGTTTTTGAAAGTGGAGGAAAAAATCTAGTGGTCTCTAGAGAAAACACCATGTTATGGCATCAAAGGTTTGGAGATATTGGAGAGAAAGGCCTTTGAATAATTCATGGTAATGGAATGATACAAGGTATGTCTAATTTCTCTTTGGGTTTTTAGTTTTGTGAACATTGTGTATATTGTAAGAAGAATCAGCTGAGTTTCCCCTCTCGTGCTAAGAGGGTGAAAGGGATATTAGAGCTTCTGCACAGTGATGTGTTTGGACCTATGTCATTTCCATCGCTAGGTAAGTCTATGTACTATGTATCCTTTATATATGACTTCTAAAGGAATACATGGATATATTTCCTTATGAAGAAACCTAAAGTATTTGACATGTTTAAAGAATTTAAGTTTCTAGTGGAAAAATAGAGAGAGAAGAAGATAAAGGTGTTAAGGACAGATAATGGTCGAGAGTTTTGTAAGAAGGAATTTGAATATTTATGTAAGAAGTGTGGTATAGCATGAGAAAATTATTCTCCATACACACCTTAGAAAAATGAAGTTGTAGAAAGAATGAATAGGACATTTATGGAAAATGCAAGAAATGCTCAGTGGTCTCGGGTTAGGACAAGAATTCTAGGCAGAGGCAATGGAGACTGCATTTTACCTAGTTAATAGATAAACTTCATCATCGTTGGAGGATAAGACTCCACATGAGTGATGAGAACCAATATTGCAACAAGAATTCTACAACTCCTGGGCTACTAGCTTTACTTTATCAACTCGGAGTTCATACAGACTTGGAGGTGACAGTGTTGTATACACAAGTAAAAGTGATGGTCCTTCCTTTTGTCAATGTTCAGCTAGCGAGAGACCACTAGGGTTTTCAAGGTAGACATATATGGATTCAGAAGAATCTTGGTTCCTTGATGAAAGAAATAGAAATCTACTCTAAGAGAGAGATGATCTGCTATAATAATGAAAAAGACTAAAATTGAATGTTAAGGCACACCATTTCCTAATTAATGGCTAAGAGCTATGCTTTGCAATAATGCTAAATTAACATGAAAAAAATTGCTATTGTCCTAAGAATGGAATTAAAAAACATCAAACATCACTATTATGCATGTAAAGGACTGTAGTAATTATGTTTTTCCTTTTTATGATTTTCATGAAAAATCAAGTGTGGAAGCTAATCTCTTTTGGTGATGTGGCAGGTGGCTTAGGGGTGTTGGTGGATGTTTGGAGAGTTTAAGAGATGGTTGGAAAGTTTGGGAGACCCTTGGGTGACCTTGGATGGCTTCCTAGAGGTTTTCCCTCAATTCAGCTTCAAAATAGGCCACTACAGGAAAATCTACATGATGTACTAGAAACCTACAAGATTCCCTCTATTTCTATAGGATATAGCCAAGAGAAAAACAATGGGTGTTGGAGGTAATGGAAGGCTTAGGGAAGGTGTTTTATGGGTGGAATGGAGTGAGGAAAGGCCTAGGATCACTCAGAACCCAAAACCAAGTTTAGGATATGGTTGGATTCGCTCAACATGCTTGTGGGAGTTTCTATGTAAAATGATGACATTGGTGAAGGTATTGATGAAAACAAGGAATACTTATGGGTGGATGAAGCTGAAAGGTTGTTTCTTGCTATGAGATCTATTTCTACTTCTGAAGCACATGCACTGCATCAAACATGTGTAATTTCCAAAAAGACATGTGAACAACAAGAATTCTCATGAGCTAGAAAAGCATAATTTAATGAACTAACTGTCTACCTTATGCATGAGGAAACTGCTGAATAAAATGGAATCATGGATGAGATCTACTACAATAATAAATATAGAATAGATGGGAATGAAATCCTACACTTGAAAAACTAATAATATGTTGGTTTAAGTATAGTAAACTCGAAATCTTATGAAAGAAATGGGAATTTTTCTTTTTGGGGCTGCATAAGGGTATTTTCCTCAAATGATGATCCGAGAAGGACGAAGTGAGGCGAAGACAACTACTGATAGATTTGTGGTTCTTCTTTTATTCCTTCTAACCTGCTACTAAAGTAAGGCACAAATGGAACCAAACTAATAAACAATTAATCAAGTCTACACTACTCGAAATGAATTACTTGTAAAGACAGTTTAGCCATGAATCTATGAAACTAAGCTAAACATACAGATACAAGAAGAGGAGTATTTGGTACTAGGGTTTGTCCCTAACCCAAGAGCTTTATCCATCTGAGTTAACGTCGTTCTGGATCAAGAAAAAGCTCATTCTTATTACCGAAACAGAAAATTACATCAAAGTCTTCCACAAGTCTCGAGCTCGAAAATAACTAGAGTTTTTACAACAAAAGTTCCAATCCTAATGAGGATGTAGGCCTTTGTACTTATACAACTAAAGTCCCCAATGAATTCCTTAAATTTAGGGAGGCTCGGCTCTCAAACTCAAGATGAACTAACTCTTTGTCTATCACTTGATCGACTGCCTTTTGATCTTCATGACTTGGCTGCTTGGACTATGAGATGGTGGGATTAATGGAGGAATATTCGAATGGGGGAAGAGTAAATTAGAAGGAATTACCTCCTACAATCTCTCTCCCTTGTCCCATTTGAGTTTAAAAGCTTAGTCTTACCAAAATTCCTTGATTTTCTCTTCCAAACCTTCATTCAATGCATATTAGTTCACTAGGCATAATATCTCACTTTAACTCATCTCATTAAACATAATATAATCAAAACATGTAATAAGTTGTGAGAAGAGTCGGTTTGACTAAGCTAGAAGGTGAATTAAGGTCCATATAGTTACCCAATGATGAGGATCATCCCCACTAATGAAAGTGTTGCTCATCCTCTGAGCAGCTCAATCAATATACATGTCTTTCATAGCTCTAGTGGCCTCCCAGACATCCCATGCCTCTGCTGTGGTTTCCTCTTCTTGTGCATAGAAACATGCCTTATTTTCTACCTCCTTCCACTACCTCCTTTCTTATTCTTCCTTCCTTCCTTCTAGAATCCCTAAGAACATTGGTTGACTAAGTCTCAAGCTGATCCAATTGACTTTGAGTGTTTGAATAAATTGCTTGTACATGGGTGTCTTGTTCAGTGCTTATCTCATTATTTGAGGAGACTAGTATTGTCTTATCTTTAAAGTGTATGGCAATGTGTTCCATCTCCTCAGGGAAGCTTTCATGTTGTCATCCCCTAATAACCTGAAGATGTCCTCAAAATGTGTAATTGATTTTTCTTGGGTAGCAAGATACCTGGGTGCAAGCTAAGGATAATTTGTAATTAAACTATCTGTATTGATGAGGGCCATTGGATTGGATTGCTCAGATCTGATCATAAGAGGCTCTTTTTGTTCTCTTGCAAATATCTTCTTCATTTTTGTAGCCCTTGCTTCCTCGTGGTTCATCCATGATGCCAAAGCCATAAACTATAAATCTCCTAGCTTGGCATTAGGGTCCCATACATTCATGTCTGTCAAGGCCATGTTATGCAAATAAAACTCACACATCTTGGCCCTATCTTCCAATGTACTTTGATCACAAAGATCAATGAACTATCTATAATCCTGAAATGGCATAGTGCCTCTTTGTGCTAGGGTCTTGATTTGGAACTACAACCACTATTCCTTAAGGTATAGGGCATAGGATTTAACTAGCATCTTGCATTGGATTGCTTCTAAAGAGAGACTCTACATGGATGCCAATTGATTCTCTCTTTCTTGCAGTTATCCTTTCAACCATCCATTTTCTGTCTCTAACTGATTTTTCATTATGGCTTCTCTGTCTCCCAAGCTACTTATTTCTATGCCCATCTCCTTCAGCTTCTCCTCCATGTGACTAATGTCCACCACCCCCTTGGACTTGGAAATATGCATCCATCTATGAGTTTCGGCTCTTTGCTTTTCAAGCTCAAAGAATAATGGAATAGAAAATTTTATGGAACGACCTTGCCCCCTTCAATAAATCTGTAGTAGGACTCAAGGTTAGGTTGGGGGCTAGGTTCCCTTAGCTCAGGGTCCTCTTCTTTAGTTTCTTGTTGTAGGCTTCCCTCTTTATCCAATTTTTGAGTCTCTTGTAGGTTTAGTAGAGTCTCCTCTAGGACTGCTTCTGATTACTGTAGGTCCTATTGTGTGTCCTGTAGGATCTATTTTCCTTTGGATGAGGTGGATCTAGTTACAGGCCTTCTCACATAGGTGATAGGAGACTTAGGGGAGGTTTGTGTTTAGGATCCTCTTTCTTGATTTTTCATAGGAGGAGTCATTTTCTCTTACTGTTTAGGTGAGTCCTCAATTACAATGGGAACTTTAGTTGGAGTTTGGGGTCTCCCCTGCCTTATCCTTGTGCGTTTCCTTGTCCTAAAATATAAGGGGGTCTGCCTCTATATTTTTCCTTTTTGTTTGATAGGGGTACTAAGAGTAGTGAGAGAAGTTGTTGCTTCTCTCTCAATGGGTTCTAGAGACACCCTAAGTGACTCCTCATCTTCTTCCCCCTCTTTCCCATTTTCCTCTTCTCCTATGTCTTTCACTTCTCCTTTTCCTTGCAGATCCTCATCTTGTTTATCAATTTCCTCTTTGTCATCTTCTTTTATTTCTTCATCGTCCTCTTTCTCTTCCTCCTCTTCTTCTTCCTCATATCTCTCCTCATCTATCTCATCTTCATCCTTCTATCTGACAGTATGACTAACATCATATGTGAGGGCCTTGATATCCTCGTCTGTAAGCATGTCTCTGAAAATTGACCATTGGATACGAATTCTGAGGTTGTGGAGGGAATCTTCTATAATGATTCTAATTAATTTATTGTGATCTAACTAAAGGGGGTTTCCCTCCTGCACCTTTATGCATATGTCTATCACTGATTGCATAAGGAAATATGGTATGTTGAGCCTGTGGAGAGGAGGTTTTTTTGCTCCAAACATCAATTCTTCAAGAAGCCTAAATGATATCCATAAACCACACTATACCTACCCTCACATGATATGTATTTGATAAGGTGGTATCTCACCTGATTCCAGGGATATGGTAGGCTTATTCTTCTTACTCCCTTCTTGTCCTCAATGGACTCCTCACACTCTAAAAAGAATTTATTCTTGGCAGTCTAGCTATCTCCCTTGTCTTCCTTTGTCCAATGCACTCCTAGGGGAAGTGTGTCAATTTTTCTTATGAGTTCAGGGATGAGATCTATGGAGAGGCCTCTCACCACAACAATGGCATGGACTCTAGTCAATGGAATGAGGGAGAGAGAAAAATCTTGGGAAACTTCATCATCATACCCTCTTAATTTTTCAAAATACCCCATCCAATTATGCCTTGTGAAGATTTCGGACACCTGATGGTGTTGGTGAATTCTCACAGTGTTAATGGGATCCTTTATATTAAACCCCCCTGTCATTTTGGTTGGTGAATTTTGTGGAGAAGATATGGTTGATACAATTTTTAAATGTAGAAGTAAATAACTAAAAGAACTGTGGAGACAACTCCCTTACACAACTACCAAATTCACTCAATACTAGAAGATTTTCTGTTCAATTCACTTTGAAAAAGGGAAGTAATTATAGAGACTACCTCCTCATAGTGTTTTTTGTAGCCAACCCCCATGTTTTCCCCTTTGAAACTCCTCTTGTCCAATCCTGTAGACTGTCTGTCTGTATCCTGCAGGATTCTTGTGTGATCCTGTAGGATCTCCTATGTAATCCTGTAGGAAGTCTTGCGTAGGAGACAGATGGAATTTTCCTCTTCTGTAGGTTTCTTTGGTATGAGAGCAAATTTTCTAGAGTGATCCTCGAGGAAATCAATGCATGAGTGCATGGGGATCGACGATTATTTCCACTTATGGTCAAGATGGGTGAGGTGGTGTGCTAGCAGCCGAGGTACATTTTCCATTTTTGGACCATTTGTCCCCACTACCACCTCATCATTCCCCTCTCCTCCTAATAAACTCCCATTTCATGCATCCGTAGCCTTAACTTCTTTTATCCTTCTACTTTTTTTTCTTGACTTGACTGCTGCCACGTGTGGGAGGACCAATTGTTTTTCTTTGTTAGTTGAACGAAGGTGGCCAAGTTAAATAGACACCTTTCACTTATAAACCAACTTGTTGGTAACCTTTACATATTTTGACTACATTATGAAAATGAGAGAGTGAAGCAAGATACTTACCTGTGGTTCTAGTACCTTGTTGTAGTTCTGAAGACTTGAGGTGCTTGTTGTGTGTTGGTTGCATGTTATTCTTCCTTTCTTTTTCTTTTTTTTTTATGGTTCGCTTGATGTGGAAGTACTTGGTGTTGAAGATGAGGGTGTTTCTACTACTCTGGAGATTTTTCTACCGTTGGATCTTCATTCTGGAAGCTTGTTACAATCATGTTTTGTATTCTATGGGATAGGCTACTACAGGATTTCCTATAGGATGTCCTGTAGCTACTTCTCCCTCAGAATTGATAATCATTTCTTCTGCTAGGATTTTGAGGATGAGGACATGGATTGAGAGGAAGACTAGGAGTGTGGAGAAAGAGAAATACGAAGGTGCTACTCCCATGTTCTCTCTATTTCATTTTTTTCTCTTTGTGTTTTCTCTTGAAGACTGTGAAAAATATAATTTTTTTAAACTAATTTTTTTTAATGGTGAATGCAGGGGTGATGAAAGTGGAGACAGGTATGGTAATGAAGTTGTGATGTGGGGATGTTATTATTTTGACATGGCAGGTCAGTTGCTCATCTTAGGGTCACTCTCTGTAGGATTCTCAAGCCAATATAATTCCTACGGGATCATCCTGTAGGTTTTCAAAGGGATCCCATAGGTTTACAGGGGATCCTATAGAAAACACAGTTCCCTTGTAAACTAAAGCAAATGATAGAAAAAAATGAAAAAAATGGTGGAGTGATGAATGAAAATGGGTGGAAAAATAAACATGGTAGTCAAATAGGTTCCATTTTTATTCTCCTTTGCTCTCTAATCATTCTCCTTACTAACCTGCAAATCGAAATTTTCATGATTTTTTTCTCTTTTTTTTTTTGAAAACAACTAGTCTACCTCTAAGGGGTTTTCATCCTAACTATTTGCCTTGGGCACCCCAAGAGAGGTTTTCACCCAGAGATCTTCATTTTTTTTTTTTACACCATTGGGCCACCTAAGGAGGTTTTCAAGCCAATAGTGGGACTTAGGCGCCTCATGGATTTTTTCACCTCAGTCTCCTTATCTTTTTATTCACATTGACTTGATGAGGTAGGAGCTGAGACTTGCTCCATTACCATCACTATTTTATTGATATCATCAATGAACTCTTGTTTTGACAATGGTTTTTTATAAACTTTCAATCTATGTCCATCAATAAGTAAAGGAATGGCCTCTGCATCTATGGTTCTGATCTACACTGAACCATTATCATGAAATCTTTCTAGAACATAACACCCTAGCCATATTGACCTTAACTTGCCCTTAAAGTCTTTATATATGGAACCATATAACAAAGCTCGATAACCTTCTTGAAATTGCTTATCCTTGAATTTCTTATCATGGTAGATCTTCCTCTCAAGTTGGGTTACCTCTGTGTGTTGGAGGGCCTGCATTTTGAACTCATCTAAACCATTCAACTGGAGAAATCTCTCTTTCTATGCATTATTGAGATCTAGATCTAGTTGGGATGCCATCCTTATTGTGTTATACTCAAGCTCAATGGTCAAAATGGCCTCTTTCCCATAGACCAGCTCATAGGGTGTGAATCCAGTGGTCATATTCGAGGTGATATTATAGGCCCAAGTGGCCTCAAATAGTCCATCTAGCCAATCTTTCCTACTGCTATTAACCAGTTTGGTCAAGATGCACTCCAATGCTCTATTTGTCACCTCCACTTGCCCATTATCTTGTGGGTGATAGGGAGTGGAGTTTCTATGATTGATCTTGTGCTCGCTGAGCAAGTCTTCAAACATGTTGTAGGTAAACTAGATGTCTTGATCATTCACTAGTTCTCTAGGGTACCCAAATTTGTAAAATACATTCTCCCTTAAGAACTCACGTACATTCTCCTCTGTTGTTGTCTTAATTCCCTTGGTTTTAGCCCACTTAATCAAATAGTCCGTGCACACAATGATGTATTGTTTTTGCTTGGAAGGAGGTACAATAGGTCGAATGATGTTCATGCCCACTGGTCAAATGGCTCGAAGGTTAATTGAGGCTACAGATGAATTTCATCCCTTGGATTAGGCTTTCCCATCCTTTGGCACAGATAACACTGACTAGTATATCCTTTCACATCCTGATGAAGAGTGGGCTAATAATAATCTACTCGTAACACTTTGAATGTTGTCCTCTTTGCTGCAAAGTGACCTCAACAAGGTTCATCATGACAGGTCAAAAGTATGTCAAAGACTTCCTCCTCCCTGACACACCTTCTCAGGATTTGATCTGGGCCAAGTTTGAAGAGATTGCCCCCAATCCAAGTGAAGGGGGTGCTCTTGCTTATAACCTTGCTTTTCTCTTTGGAGGACGAGTTCGGTGGGAATTGTGTAGATACCAAATAGTTAGCTATGTCAGCAAACCATGGAGACAAAACTGAAATGGCGAACAAGTTCTCATCCGGTAATTGGTCATCAACGATCCCCTCCTCACCTACTGGCAGAGGTAATTTGGACAAAAAGTCTGCAACAACATTTTCCTTGTTAGGCTTGTCAACAATAGTTAGATCAAACTATTGTAATAAAAGTATCCATCTTATAATATGAGCATTCACATCAGGTTTATTCATTAAATATTTGATTGCAACATGGTTATTATGGAAAAATGTTTGATAGCCTGTAATATAATCCCTAGATTTGTTCAATGAATGCACAATAGCCAAGAGATCCTTTTCGGTCATTGTGTAGTTCAGTTTGGCCTTTGACATATTCTTACTGATAAAGTAAATGAAAAGGAAGGGCCAAATTTGGGCCTCAGAGAATCAATTGAGTGGTTAACTTGTTCTTCAGAATGTCTAAGGCCTCTTGACAACTTTTTGACCATATAAACTCAGTTTCTTTGGCCAAATTACTGAAGGAGAGGCCAACTTACTGAAGCCCTTTATGAACCTTTGGTAGTATCCATCTAACCCTAGGATACTTTTGACATCTCTCTGGTTTTGAGGAGGTGGGACCCTTTGGATGATAGCTATTTTGTTTGGGTCCACCTGCAGTCCTTGCTGAGATATTAAATGACCCAGCACGGTCCTTGCAATCATAAAGAATTCACATTTTTCGGGACTAAGAAATAGGTTCATTTGAATGCATTTGTGCAGTACTTTAGCTAGGTTGGAGAGAGCCTCCTATAAATCACATCCATAAGGTGTAAAATCATCCATATAAATTTCTACTACATCATGGACTAACTTGGCAGTGATACTCAGGACTACTCTCTGGAAACTGGCAGGAGAATTGCATAGGCAAAATGGAAGTACCCTATAAGCAAAAGTGCTCCGAGGACAAGTGAAGGTGGTTTTATCCTAGTCCTTCGGGCTGATCTGGATTTCATTTTACCCACCAAATCCATCTAGGAAAAAGAAAAGAAATTTCCCTGTCAGGCCATCTAGCACTTGGTGGATGAAAGGTAGAGGCAAATGGACCTTCTTTTTGGCTTTTATCAACTCTGTGTAGTCGACACAAATCCTCCACTTACCATTTTCTTGGGAACTAACACCAAAGGAGAGACCCACTCACTGTAGGAGATAGGATAAATGAATCCTACATCTAACAATTTTTGCAGTTCTTCTTTGACTATATCTTTAAGAGTTGGATTCATCCTCCTTTTGGGTTGTCAAACTGGCTTGGAACCTTCTTTGATGTAAATATGGTGAGTAGACACTGAAGGATGTACTCCTCTCATTTCTTTGTAACTCCAAGTGAAGGCATCCATATATTACTTTGGCATGTTGCACAGATTCTCTTCTTGGAGAACAGAGAGAGATGGATTGATTCTGAAAGTTCTCTTAGGGCGGAATTCTATGGTTTTGACATGGAGAGGGTTGGAATCAGCCAAGTACATACAAATTGGATGGTTGTTCTGGGTTTCCTTTACTACTTCTTCTAGGGACAATGTACTGGGAGTTGGTCTTTGGAGTAGATGTTCAATCAAGTCATCTTCATCCTGTTGTCCTCCTCCCATGGTTGTTTCTAAGGTATACAGTTGAGCAGAATAAACTTCATCTTCTTCCTCCTCTTCTAGCCATAAAGGTAAATCATGTTCTAGAGATGGTTGAGTTGCAGGGTATATGACTAACTTCTTGGACATCTACCTATTCTTGATGGTCATATGCAAGGTCTGTAGTTGATGTAAGCATCGGCAGTGGCCAACCAGGGTCTCCCAAGGATGAGAAGGTAACCAATAAGCTTATCCTTAGGCTAGAGAACTAGGAAATCTGTAGGGTACTCCGAAGAGTCAATGGAGACCATCACATCCTCCACAATCCCCTCAAGGGTCACTATGGAGTGGTCTGTAAGTTGCAAGACTATTGTGGTCTTTCTCAATGAACCTTGGAGGTTGAGCTTAAGCATGGTGTCCTTGGTCATCACATTGATGGCAACCCAAATATCTATCAAAGTTTGTGTGACAATGGTGCCATGGATGTGCACATATACTATAGGGCCTCCAAGGTCCAAATACTTTGGATAGATTGCCTTCCCTAGCATCAAGTCAGAAAATTGTCCAATGACATTAATGGTAGGGCCATCTCTTCCTTGCCTCCCTGGATGTTTGAAGAAATTCTCCTTAATCAACTTGTTGTAAATAGGTACATATTTAATGGCTTGGAGAGGTGGAATCTTGACACATAGGTTTTTCAATTCTCCCAGAAGTTCAGTCTCTTCTGGTGTAGGCTGGAGTGGTTGAGTTAATCTCTCATGAAAGGGTGGATTTAATTTAAGAATTCTTTCCTCTCTTTCCTCTTCAACCTCCCTAGGTGGAGGTGGAGGTTGGTTATCTAGGAGAACTCTCCCAGATCTCAAGTTAATTTGCTGAATCTTTAGAGCATAAGTTGGATATGATGTCCCTCCACTGTATACCTGTTGTGTTTGTCTATTGTTCGGGTTTATATTTGGTTGGGCAGGAACATGGGGTTGTTTAGGTGGAGAAGAATGTAACATTTGTGGTTGGGAAGGTAGTGAAGGTAATAAAGTAGGAACATTTTTGTACTCAGGCCTCCACCCCTGGGGCTGTGCATTCCATTGAGGTTGTGGATGAGCATATGGTTGAAATGACTAGCTGGCTAGCTAGGAATGATACTGAGATGCAAAGGACCAAGGAGGAGGTGTAGACTAGGAAGGACGAGTAGGGGGTCCCCAAGAAGGTATGGATGTGGTTTGGTTGGGGTTGTAATATGCATGGGATGACTATTGCATGCCATGCTGGTATGGCCTAGGCCCATGATGTCTCCTTTGGTCTATGTAGCAGAGCTACTCAGTGACCCCTTCAACTCCTTGATATACAACTTTGGGTCCAGGAAAATAGAGGCACATTTCTGTGGAGTGGTTTTCTTCACAGACTGAGAAAATTTCAATAGAATTCAATGGACATTCATTCCTAGGGTGCCTCCTCATGCATCTAGAATATAAAATGGACAGGGCTCTCTCAGCTTTATCCTGCTTTCTCCTAATGTGTATAGTGTTCAATTGTAAGGCAAGGGTTTGCAGCATCTCACTCTTGACATCTTCCAGCATGTTTCCAATTTGACCATTGATGGTTGAATCAGAAGAGGATGTATTGACCATAGGTTGACCTCCCCTAGCCTTTTTCCTAGCTACCCTAGAATGGTTTCTAAAGACAGTCTTGATATCCTGATAGGGTAACTGGTATAAATCTCCTCATGATAACAAGTGTAGGGTATCCAAAAGGTCTTCCCTTACTCCTCTAAGCAGGACCAACTTCAGTGACTCAAGGTCATGTGTGCACCTGACCATTTTGTAATTAAGCTGGAATATTTCTTCATAATCCTCTAGGGATTCATCATTACCTAAGGTCATCCTAAAAATTTCCTCTTCGGTATATTTAGACCTACAATAGTTAAGATACTTGTTGTTGAAGGCATTCCGCATCTGATCCCAACTTGTGATGTTATCCCTAGGTAAACCCATGAACCAGTGCAAAGCTGCATCGTTGAGGGTAGATGGAAATAGTTTCAACTTCTGCTCATCATTTGTGTAGTCATATGTTTGACATATAACAGAAAACTCAAATAGGAAAGTGTCAGGATCTTCTATGGTCAGGCCATGGAAATGAGGAAGGGGAGAGTGGCTTATATTTTTCATCTAAGTGTCCCCATTGGTTTCCCTAATGGGGAAGGCACCCTCAATTCTCTCTCTATTCCCTCTGTCATTTCTATTTTCAACCATTGGCTTGGTAGGAATGGGTTCTTCTTATTCTTCTTCCCCTATAGGTTCTTCATATGTCTAGTTGCTCACCTAAGGGTTCCTCCATTTCACAACCACTGAAGAAGAGGGGAGGTTGGCTATTTGATGCAGTGGGGTTATTTGGAAAAAAATCCCGTAAATTATCCCTATTCCTACAAGGCATGAAAGGAAATATTTTTGGTTTGGTTTTGTGTTTTTTTCAATCTTTTGGATGTACTTTGCAGAATTGAAATTACAGATTGAATGAGAACTACTGATTGAATGAAAAACTAATTGTTGAATTGAAATCTTACTTGCAAAATGGAAAGGAAAGCAGAGAATGTAGAATGAAAAATGAAGCAACTAAATTACTTTTGCAGAAATGAAATTAATCGCAGAATATTAGAAACAAGAAATAGAAGAAAGAAAGTAGTAATCACATATTACTCAGACACCTTCCTAGCAACGACACCAAAAAGTGATGATCACCAACATTGCAACAAGAATGCTACAACTCTTGGGCTACCATCTTTACTTTATCAACACGGGGTTCATACAAACTTGGAGGTGACAGTGCTATATACACAAGTAAAAGTGATGATTATGCCTTTTGTCACTGTTCATCTAGCAAGAGACCACTAGGGTTTTCAAGCCAAACTTCTGTGGATTCAGAAGAATCTTGGTTCCTTGATGAAAGAAATATAAATCTACTCTAATAGAGTTGATCTACTCTAATAATGAAAAAGACTGAAATTCAATGCTAAGGCACACCATTTCCTAATTAATACCTAAGAGCTATTCTTTGAAATAATGCTAAACTAACATGATCAGAATTCTATTGTCCTAAGCATGGAAGTTAAAAACATCAAACATTGTTGTTATGCATGTAAAAGGCTGTAAGAAATCTATTTTTTATTTTTATACTTTTCATGAAAAATCAACTGTGCAAGCTAATCTCTTTTGGTGATGTGGCAGGTCGATTAGGGATGTTGGTGGATGGATGGAGAGTTTAGGAGATGGTTGTAAGGTTTGGAAAACCCTTGGGTGACCTTGGGTGGCTTCCTAGACGTTTTCCCTCAATTCGGCCTCAAAATATGCCACTATAGGATGTACTAGAAACCTACAAGATTCCCTGTATTTCTACAGGATACAACTAAGAGACAAACAATGGGTGTTGGAGGTGATGGAAGCCTTAGGGAAGGTGGTTTATGGGTTGAATGGAGTGAGGAAAGGCCTAGGATCACTCATAACCCAAAACCAAGTTTAGGAGATGGTTGGATTCGCTCAACATGCTTGGGGTAATTTCTATGTAAAATGAAGAAATTGGTGAAGGTCTTGATGAAAATAAGGAATGTCTATGGGTGGATGAATTTGGAAGCTGGTTTCTTGCTATGAGATCTATTTCTACTTCTGAAGCATTTGCTTTGCATAAAACATGTGTAATTTCAAGAAAGACATGTGAACAAGAAGAGTTCTCATGAGCTAGAAAAGCAAAATTTAATGAACAAACTCTCTACATTATGCATGAGAAAATTTCTGAATAAAATGGAATCACGAATGAGATCTACTGCAAGAATGAAGATAGAAGAGATGGCAATGAAATTATACACTTGAAAAACTCATTAAATGCTGGTTCAAGTACAATAAACTCTAAATCTTATGAAAGAAATGGAATTCTATCTTTTTGGGGTTGCATAAGGGTTTTTTCCTCAAATCATTATCCCAAAAGAAATAAGTGAGGCCAGGACATCTACTGATAGATTTTTGGTTCTTCTTTTATCCCTTCTAATTTGCTAGTGAAGTATGACACAAATGGAAGAAAACTAATACACAATTAATCAAATCTACACTACTTGCAATGAATTACTTATAAAGATAGTTTAACCATGAATCTATGAAACTAAGCTAAGCATACATATACAAGAAGACAAGACTTTGCTTCTAGGGTTGGGCCCTAACCTAGGAGCTTCAATCCTCTGAGTTAACTTAGTGTTGGATCAAGAAAAACCTCATTCTTATAACACGCTAGAAAATTACATCAGAGTCTTCCACAAATCTTGAGGTCGAAAATAACTAGAGTTTTTATAACAAAAATTCGAATCCTAATGAGGCTCTAGGCCTCTCTACTTATACAACTAAAGTCCCCAATGACTTCCTTAAATTTAGGGAGGCTCAGCTCCCAAACTCGAGATGAAATAACTCTTTGTCTATCACTTGCTCGGTTGCCTTCTAATCTTCATGACTTGCTTGCTTGCACTCCTAGCTAGTGGGATTAATGGAGGAATATTCAAATGGGGGAGGAGTAAATGAGGAGACTTTACCTCCTACAATGTCTCTCCCTTGTCCCATTTTAGTTTCAAATCTTAGTCTTTCCAAAATTATTTGATTTTCTCTTCCAAACTTGCATTCAACGCATATTATTTCACTAGGCATAATATCTCACTTCACTCATCTCATTAAACAAATATAATCAAAACATGTAATAAGTTGTGAGAAGATTTGTTTTGACTAAGCTAGGAGGTGAATTAAGGCCCATATAATTACCCAATGATGAGGCTCATCAATGAGGTGAGAAACCCCCTCTTTCACATCTGAGGGTATTTGGATGTGCTACATATGTACATTTTGTAAAGGAGAAAAGAACAAAGTTGGCTAGTAAATCTGAAAGGTGCATCCTTATTAGGTATATGGATGGTTTAAAAGGTTATAATTTTTGGAACCTAGAAACAAGGAAGGTTGTGTACAGTCGAGATGTGTTGTTTAGAGAGGTGAAAGATGTTATTAAACATGAATTCCTACCAAGGGAACCTAAGAAGATAGATTTTGTGCTAAAGGAGGAAGAATCCGACTCTACAACAAACCAAGAATCAGAAGATGAAGAACCAAAAACTCTAGCTATGAGAAGATCAGTTCAAGAAAGAAGGCAAACAGAGAGGTATAGTCCATATACTTTGATTCAAATTTTTCTCTCTCTCTTACTCATGATGATCCTAGATCTCTGAGGGAGGCAGTAGATTCATAGGATGGAAAACTTTGGAAAGAGGACATTATTGATAAAATGGGATCTTTAAACAAAATTGAGGCTTGGGATCTGGTGTAGTTTTCACCTGGAAGGAAAACCATTGGAAGGAAATGGGTGTTTAAGAAGAAGATAAATTCCTAAGGTTGGGTGGAGAAATACAAAGCTCGGTTGCTAGAAAAACGTTCTTTTGTGGTGCTATGAATTGATTTTGGTGATATTTGATCTCTTGTTTCCAAGATAGCTTCTCTTATATTACTTTTATCAATTAATGTTTTTTTTTTTTGAGGTAGAACAGATGGATGTGAGAACACAATTTCTTCACAAGGATCTGGAAGAAGAGATCTACATGAAGTAACTTGAATTCTTTGTGTTGAAGGGAAAGAAAGAACTGGTATGCAGGTCAAAAAAGTCTTTGTATAGGTTAAAATAGTCACCAACGATGTGGTATCAGAAATTTGATACATATATACAAGGACTTGGCTTCACAAAAATAAAAGTGGATAACTATGTGTATTTTAAATTAATTGGTGACCATGTTATTTATGTGGTCTTGTATGTGGATGATATTTTGTTGATTGGAAATGACAAAGAAATTATCTAGGATTTGAAGACCCAATTGTCCTCCAAATTCAACATGAAGGATCTTGGTGTTGCAAACCATATTTTGAGCATGGAAATTAAACAATATCAAACAAAGAGGCAGCTCTAGTTAAACCAGAGGAAGTATGTCGAGACAATACGACAGAGGTTTAATATGCAGGATAGTAAACCCATGAAGGTTCTTATTGATGTAGGTGTAAATTTATATGTTGAACAGTGTCCTAAGACATAATAAGAGGAAGAGGACATGTCCCATGTTCCATATGCAAGTGCAATCAATAGACTGATGTATGAAATGGTCTATACTAGACCATACATTACACAAGTAGTGGGAGTATTGAGGAGGTTTATGTAAAAACCAAGGAAGGAGCATTGGATAACAGTGAAGCAAACTTTCATGTATTTGCGTTGCACTAGTGATTATGTTTTGTGCTACCAAGAAAGATCGAGATTGGGCAAAGTTTTGGACATTCATGGATTTTTTGATGTAGACTAGGCTAGATATATGGATTGGAAAAGATATACAAGTGGGTATGTGTTTAAACTATTTGGAGGTGCAGTCAGTTGGATGAGAAAGAGATAGTTTGTAGTGGCACTATCAACTAAAGAGGCAGAATACATGGTAGCCACTCATGCAAGAAAGGAAGCAGTTGGGTTGCAGAGATTTTGTTTAGGTATGGGGTCAGTACAACGAGCTATAAGGATAGACTATGATAGCCAAAGTGCATTTTTCTTGGCAAATAACCCTTCTTATTATTTAAAGATAAAGCACATTGAAGTTCAGTATCACTTTGTGAGGGATATGGTTGAGGACAAAAAGGTGTTGTTGGTAAAGGTGGAAGCTTTGAAGAATGTTGTAGATGCATTGATGAAGTCTATGAGCATTGAGAATATTTATTCATGTAGAGAAACAGGGGAAATCGAAGGGTAGTACCAATGACTAAGCTCTCCCGTGACCCCTTGTGTGGAAAAGAAAACAAAAAATGGGAGAATGTTGGGTGTGTGTTATGTTCTTTCCACGACTAATCCCACATGTAGGGGGGTCATAGGCGGTGTCAGAGCCTCCCCTATTTTTTGTGTCGGGCACCACAGAGGGATCACAGTGTGGGCACAACCTCCCTATTCATTGCATCGAGCACTGTACAGGGGTCACGGGGGAGGCAGGGGGGGGGAACAACCCCCTATGTCTAGGGGTTTCAGGGATACAGTAGCCTCCCTTTATAAGGTCCAAGGAAGTGCCCCAAGAACTTTTTTTTGGACCCTATATTTGATAGGAAGACCTCCATATGGCTTTGTGCATGGGTTTTTCTCATGGTCTTGGGCATGATAGTTTTTTGTCCATGGTATTTTGTACATCTGATCAAGAAAACTACAATAATGTTCTAATCCAGGGTTAATGGATTGGGGTTTATGAATGCTTTGACATGTATATATATGTATTGTAAAATTGAAAGGAACATAATGAAAAATCAATTTGGTACTCCCATTTTTTAGATACAAGGGAAAATAGTTGTCTTTTTTTTGTATTATTCGCCATTGTATATTTTAATTTTTTTTTAAGAGTTCATTTGCAGGTAATTTCTATATAGGGTTAAAACCTACACAAAAGGTATGCTAAGATTTTAGAATGTTTTTGGTGCATGTTCTAATGATATGAAATACCATCTCATGCAAAAGAGTGTTCTAGAACTACCTTTGGTGATATGTAAAGGTGTGAAACACAGAAGCGTGAAAACAACAAAAGTGACACCTGTGACAAGAGGAAAACATGAAGACAACACTTGAAAAATGTGAATGACCTTGAAATTAAAACATGCCAAAGAAAAGATAACATGAAAAAGACACTCATTAAAGTTAAAATGAGAAAAAGTGACAAATGTGAATGTAAAAGTGACAATTGTTAAAGTGATGGTGCGCAAAAGCGACAATTGTGAAAACGCAACAAAATAGAATCACAAATGCAACCAAAGTGAGGGATACTGTCAACGAAAGAACACATTGATTTTTGACATGAATTTTAACATTGCACGAACACTATCTTGATGGATGGTGCTATGCTTATTTAAGCTTCCATAAAGGAAGTGCACTGATGAGTTAATTGAGGACTGTGCATGTGTGAGCAAGTGACTTTATAGTTGCAAACTGGGAAGAAGACTTGAAACCTTTAGGAAACATCAATCGACCATGGATTTACCACAGGGTGAGAAAATGTAAGATCCTCAATAGGATATAAAATTCATGTGCAAGAAAAATTTTGGAGGGTATTGACCATGTTAGTGTCAAAATCTTCACACTTCCATTAGTGATCATTTCTCTTTTGCATGTATATTAGGTGTCTCATTCGATCATCTGCATTCCATTAGGTCATGGATCAACTGATGGTAGTGGTTTCATTTCAGTTTCCCTCATGTCATATACCTGCTGGCTTGTTTAAAATCTCTTTTCAGTCATTTATAGTCATTTTAGTCCATTTCATTCAGTTTTAGGGTTTAGTTTCACTGGGTCTTCGAGTTTGTCATCATGGTCATCCAAAATTGAATAAAAGGTCAATAGTCACATGAGGAGGATAAATGGGTTCATAAAATCATAAATTTACTTCTGATATGCCCAATAATTTTTTTTTTACCTCAAAACTCTATTCTGAGGTGAAAGCAGAGTTTTTCCCTGTTTTGTAAAAAGTTTCATGTAATTTAAGTGTTTCTATATGTAATAAGCTTAGCAGTTGTTTCTAGTCACCTTGCCAACTCCTACCACTGCAGAAAACAAAGACACCAAGACATCAATCCATCAAAGTGCCAAGAAAAGGTCAAACTTCTAATTGAAAAAAAACGTTTTTGAGAAAAGTGACTAAGACTTTATAAAAGTGTGTTTGTAATGAGGAAAAATTAAAAGTGCATCATATATAAAGCAAATTCATGCTAGCTACTCATTTCATTGTGCAAAAAGTCAAGTGGAGAGACAAAATCATGTTTTGAAGGGAAATTGAGCAAAAGAGGAAAAAACCTGAATTTTGCAGCAAATTTGCCTAGCGTTGTGCATAAAAGGGTCGATGCTACGAATCAGACAGGCGTTGCGCATCAGAAAAATTTTCTCTGTGTAAAATTACACAGGCACTGCGCATCAGGCAGGTGCTGCACATTACGCCCAGTGCACTATGCATTGGCTAGGGAGGCTCCAAACTCACACAAATTCATCCCAAATTCTCTCAAATGCTTCATTTACCTCCTACACGTAAGTGTTCATCTATCTTGATCTGAGATAATTCTTCTTCATGTTTTGTTCATGAGTTTTGCTTCCTAAAATCAAAACCCTAGCTTGCCTTCATACTTTTTCACTTCATTGCAAAAATTTCACCTCATTGCAAAACTTGTCCCTTTTCTCAAACTTCATTGCACTAAAACTACCCATTGATTCCATTTTCCCTTTCCCTATTCCCCTAAGAAACTAATCCCCTTTGTTAAACCCTAAGTCCCTCATAAGTCAAAACCCTAGTTTCCCAAATCTTTCCCTTCATTCCCCTACTCCACTTCATTACTATTGTTCCATTTGCAAAATCTCTTCATACTCATCTTCTTTGTCCCCATCCATTATCATTGTTTACCATATCATCATCACATTACATCATTAAGAAAAGCATGGAAAGAAGCAATGAATCATATTTTTAAGAGGACACACTTAGTGATAGCTCAAGGGAAAGAAATGTGTAGTCTAGGAAGCCTCACAAAGGTTCAAATATCATTAGGGAGGAGCCTATCAGCATGAGTGAACCCCTTGCTTGCCCACTAGCCACCACATGTTTTAGATATTAGTCCTGTTTTGAGTTTTGTGAAATGGTTGAGAGGGTCAAATATCATCATGAGTTAGCAAGGCAACTTGTGATAAACATGGATAAAATATGGTGCATCTTGCTCAGGACAATTTCATTCTTTCACCAACTATCATTGCAGAGGCCACAATAATGCTAGATGTAGGGGAAAAGTGGAACAAAAGGAAAAATATTAGTAAGCAACATTATGAGCCTTATATCAAGGCCAAATACCATGGTAAACATAGTAGGGTGTTTCCTTTCAAATTCCTGGAAGATTGGTATGTTCCAGTCATGAAACTTATCATCAAATACTTTACATGTGAGGGTAGGTTCTCCAAACTTTATGCCTACCACATCAGATTGCTTATGCACTTCACCAGGGTCAAAATGATGAGCATCCCTTATTTCATATGCAAAAACATAGAGAGGATGACAGTGATTGCAAAAACAAAACCATATCCACATCAACTCAATACTATTTATCATTTTTGTGTTATCAAAATTGTTATTTTGGATCAGTTCACTCAGTTGGGAGTGCCATGGGAAACTTTCATTGCCCATGAGTGCTTCAAGGGGCCTCAAATATTTTCAGATCCTCAACAGGAAGGTGAGCCTTCTGAGCAACAAAAGGAGCTTGAAAGTAAAATAGAGGAGTTCCTACATTTTTCACCTATGAAAAAGGCACTAGGATGCTCTTTGCAGCTGCCAAGCAAGTACTATCTCCACCAGGGCTGGAAGGGGTCTCTTTTTCTTCACCAAATCACAGGAAAATGTTATATTCACTGGGGGTGAAAGGGGCTTTGCCTTCTTCTCCAGCTATATAGGTTGACCAACAATCAAAGGGAAGAGATAAAGGAAAGCAAAAGATGCATGAGGAGGGCCCTACTGAAGGGCAAGATAGGGATTTTGTTTTGATTGAGGAGGATGTCATTGATTTGGGCTCTGAAATTTCAAGACTAATTGTCAAAGAGAAGGAGGCTGAAATAAAACCCTTATCACTTAACCTTGAGAGGGCCAAATGGATCATCAACTTTCTTGAGAAGGAAAACAAGGAATTGACAGATAAGCAAGCTATTATGGAGCTGCAAATGATTAGAGAAAATAGGCAAGAGGCAAAGAGAAGAAAGATCAAGATGACCTCCCTTGAGAAAGAAATTGAGGATGACTGAGAATCATGGTTATAGAGGGTGAACATTCACCTTGAGAAGGCGCTTGAGAAAGCCAACAAAGAGAAGAAAATGCTGTGCCATATGGCCTATCATTACTTAGCTCGGAACAATATTTTCAAAACAAGGGTAAAGAGGCTAAAATCTAAGTTAAGGAGAGCCTTGAGGGCCAAGAAAGAACATGATAAACTCAAAATTTTGGCTGAAGCTTCATTAGCTCAACAAAGCACTTAATGAGGTTGCCTCTTGCCAAATTTTGAGGAAATTTTGGGAACTTTTTGTCATTTTGCAATTTTGTAAATAAAAACATAGGAAATTTCAGCTAATGCACAGTGCCACCGGTGCTTCGCATTGAGTTGGCTCACTCTTTTGCCAAATGGCTTGTGTTTTTGGATTCATCATGAAAAAACAATGAAACCCAAAAAGTTGCATAAATTTTGGAGAAGCTCTGGCTCACTTAAAGGGCAAAAAACACCTTAAAAATGACCTCCCTGCCACTTTTTGGACCCACGGGAAGAATTCTTGGGAGAAATGATGTTTGAAGGGGAAAATCAACTCCAAATCAGAAACTTAAAAGTGTTCCAAAAATTAGGCACGCAAAGATTTCCAACAAGTTATCCTGGGCCTAATTTGGTGAAGTGGAAGGCCTCCAAAAGTAGCCTTGAAGCGGTGCTACGCATCAGGGTCAGGGCGCTGCGCATCAGGCAAATTTTTGCCAATTTTGCCTAAAACTCATAATTTCACCCGGTTTCTTCAGTGATTGACTTTTCTCCTTTTCTTAGTAAATTTGTACATGTTAAATGATGTGTTTGATGTAAATATTGATGAAAATCACCCCATAGGGTAGATACATCAAGTTACAAGTGCTTTTGAGATGTAATGAATTAGTTTCCTTGGTTTTAGAGGCAAGTTGTTCCACTACCTATATTCCGGTGGTTTAGATATGGTTGAAACCACCCCTCGTCTCATGGATTCGACCCTGATAACTAGCATGAGTGGTTTTCTTGCCTATATTATGTAATTTCTTAGTCATTTCTAAAGGTTGGACTTTGGAAGAAGTGTTGGACTCACTAAACATTTTTATGAACAGTTCGGCAAGGAATAAAACCAGGTTTCATAGCTATTTTTGTGGGATTCTTGTGACAGTGAGTTTATGTATTGTTTCTTATTTGTGATGAGTTTATTCTGATTTTTTATATGTATCCACATCTCTCTCTTTATTCTAAACTAAATGAATCAATGTGAATAGAAAAAATACACTAATTTACAATGCTTTGTCTTGGGAATGCATTTGTTTTTTAATGTTTTCACTGTTTGAAGATGATTCATAGTTTTCTTATGCCCTCCTCAACTCCTCATCTATCTTACACTACCATCTCAATCCATTGCTAGTACATAAAACCTTTTCTACCTTGCCACACAGCACATGACTATATTCTTGAGTTGATTGCCCGGACCCAATCTCTCTTCTCCAATTGATCCAGCAACCAAAACCTAAAAAAACCAAAAACCCTGATATACTATACCTAGCCTAAAATCAACATTCATTTCAATCATATCAAGCCCTAGTTGCCAATATCCTAATTGAGATTGACAAGGAGAGAGCCCTCTATCGACCTGGTAGGGCTAGCTACTAGCTTAAGCGTGGTTTGATGTTGCCCTATGCCTGCCTTCATCCAGCCTGAGGTAGATTTAGGCACTAATAGACCACGTTGTCATTACTTCACAACATAGTAGTAGAACTCTACCTTCCTTGTTTCAGTTTAATTCTCTAAGTGAAAGGTCTCGGTATTTCAAGAAGTATTGGTTCATCTTGCAAATTACCTTGGCCTAACTACTTCACCCAGTTAGAGATAAAGTCCCTTCCATTCCCTTACTGGTTAAACATATATCAAGGCTTCACAAATCACAATTGTTTTGATCTAGGAAGGGGTAATATATAACTATGATTTTAAGATAATCAAAGTATGATTTTTCATCTATGGTGTTGATCCACTACCAGCAGGCCTAGAAAATACCTCGACAGAGTCACTACAAGAACACAAGAATTGCTTTGCTACAAGTGAGCCTGAACAACACCCCAACAATGTTACTTATTTCACCTCTCTATGCAGGAATCCATTCTATTATTTCACCCTTTATTTATTTTATTTATAGAACTATTATTAGGCACTTTATTATTTAACAGGTGGAAGAAGGATCCATACTTATTGAGAGTAGGAGAGCTTATTCCAACAGAGAAGGTAATATATACTTCTAATATTGGTTGCTTGGTAATTCATTTTCTCCTTGCTTTTCTATACTCAATTGAATAAGTAAGAAAATATTATTTACTTAAAATCCTAAGTTGAGGAATGAGGATCCTAGAATAGATACAAGCTTTAAAGTTTGAACGAAGAATTTTCGTTTCATTGGATCATATTTTCCATTGAGATAACATTGACTTTAAATATATTTAGACCAGAGATAGAGAAGGGGGAAATATTAGCTAATCATTGTTATCCATCATAATTTCCCTTTTCAAGTTTTCCACATTATCTTTTGAGCTAAAAGAAGTATCTTTGATGCAAGGTCTTATTAAACAACATGAAACAAAAGACACAACAAAACAAAAAAATTAGAAAGAAGAGATAAATCAAATGGAGACGGAACCCAAAAGCATCATACAAAAACGAAACATATGAAAAAATTATATTGACATCATGATAGAAGGTGGATTCATGAAACAAAATACAACTAAACCTACTCTTAACATAGCCAACTAAAAGGTCAGGGCTAAGTTTAATGATATTTTAAATGAAGCCATCATTTTTCCTAACCCCCAATCATAAATTTAGAGACAATTGCAACCAACGTATAATAATGTACAACAACAAATATAGGAGAAATATGTATCATATCGCCTAACTTTATGAAACCTACCACCTTACCTTTTTTATAAGAACAAAAAAAATACAAACCTCTATAATTAATTGTGGAGGCACCTGCACCTGCAACTGTGTTTTTATTCTTAGAAAACATTAAGAAAGGTAGAGAATTGTTATTAGCATAAGAGATTTCTAAGTAAGATGCTTCTAAATGATCATAGATTGGATTGTGAAATTCAAAAACATCCTCTTGAAAATCCTAAAATCATTGAAAAGTTAATTTCTCAATTAATGGCATGGAATCAAGATAAGAATCTTGCGAGGGAAAATAAATATTATCATATCAAGAATTCTTTTCAAGTTAGTGAGGGCCTAACATAACCATTAGTGGAGGCTGAAGTGCCTTAATTGCTTGGCAAGTATTTGAAAATTGAGAAGATAGACCATAAATATAAATTGGTGTAAAGAAACCATAATTATGTACACTAGTGGGAAAATGATCAATTGAATGACAATTGTAAGAACATTAACCATGATCAGATCAATTCATTAAGATACAAGACTCTTGATAATTAAAAAAAATATATAGAACATTTTGAACAACTTTACAAATGCTTTGAATGAAATAATCATCTTCCTCATATGTTGAATGTGACAAACCATTGAATTGTGACTGACTACAACCTAGAATGACATCATAATAATTACAAAGGAATACCAATATGGAAAACACATGAAACCATTTAAGATGCAGTGGATGAAGAAGAGGAACTTGATTCACCAAATAATTCGAGCATTCATTAATTCACAAAATTAAAATTAAAATGTTGTGGTGCCAAAAAGAAAATGATTAACATTAAAGAATTTACAACATAGATTATGAGCTTATTATTTCAAAATAATGTGATAGGTATTAATCCTTTAGTGAAAGATAATATTTTGAAAGATCAACTTCACAAATTTGATCTTCCATGAAAGGTATATGTTCCAAACATGAGTTTGATGTAAGAGATTTACATGAGGAATCAACAATTGAAACAAAATGCTCAATCTGACAGAAGAAAAAAATACTGAAATATTTAAAAGTTATATCTGAAATACCACACAGCTTTCAAGAAGGAATTTACATCCAGTGAAAGCATGCAAAGGAAAGAATTGTGCAAGAAAATCCAAATTTAGTTTAGTTCGAGGATCTTACCAAAGTTTCCAGAACCTGAAATAACCATAAATTAAAGTTGGAGTGCCTCAACTCCTTGATGAGTCTCAAAACTTTCAAGAAATGTACAATTTCATTTTGAAGATTGAATCAGATCATGAATGGTGTGTGGAAAACTACCATCAATAATTTCAACTATATCACTACTATCTAAATTACATTCATTTACATCACTCATTTTCTCATAATTTACGTATTCAACAAATAGATTACCCAAGTCATAAGGTTCTTCTATTTTCACATCTAAGGATAACTAGATTGAATCATTCTCATTAGTGACATGAATAGAAGAATTATGTTCATGTCAAATTGGAAATGACAAGGGATGGAAAGGATACGTAATGATTTGATTACCTTCTTCTCAATCACGAATGATCTCACTATGTTAGGTCCCTATAATACTAGTGATTACCCCATTACTATTGTAGTTGTATCCCTTATTAATATTGTTGTGCCCATATTGTCCCCATATTGTTATTACTATGCCCCATAAAATCCCTCTATTGTTATTTTTGTGCCTTTATATTATTATTGTTAGGTTGGCTAGGTTATATTGTGACTCCTTAGGCTCCTATATATAGAAAGGAGTTTTTGTCATTTGAATCATCAAAGAATCATTCATTTGTGTAATGTAAAGGAGGTTTCCCCCTCAAAGAGGCTAAATTCTAAGGCATTGATCTATCTTTTCTCTCTTTCTGTGAGTTGGTTTCATAACATTTGGTATCAGAGCTTTGGATTCTAGAGTTCCACTGCTCCAAATAGGTCATCGTGGAATTTTTTCTATACCTATTTTTCTGCGACATTTCAAAATCAAAACAAATAACCCATTTGAGATGAAATTGCACTGAACCTCAGGTCCAAATTTCAGAGATTTTCACACTATATTTCTGGAGATATGATCTGAGGAAGTTGATCTTTTTGCAGACTCCTGAATTACATTCCAAATAGGTGACCTAGGGAAAATCGTCATAACTTTCTCTTTCAACCTCATATTAAATTTTCAAAAGAAGGTACAAAAATGGATGAACTTTAGTTTCTTTTATATATTTTGCAGAGCCAAAGGTCGAAACAGGGACACGTGGCATGTGGTACAAGTTCGCTCTATTGAACTAGTCTATAATCAAGTCTCTTTGGGATATTTGGCATAACTCTTCCTTGGAGAATCCAATTTGGATCAAACTATTGGCATTGGAAAAAGGACATAGAGGGCTACTGGAGGTAGTAATTTCAGAACTAGATGATCCAAAATTACTGAGATACATCAGAGGCAGTATCGAGCTCCTACAAAGTGAAAAAATGTGTGTAGATTTTTTAAATTTTTGCTTAAACTTGGTTTGAAAAATTATTTTGAAGGAATTCAAAAGGTGTAGTAGAGCATTATTGTCATTAACTGATGCCCCAATGAAAGAAAATTCAAACACCTAGTAAGCAACTTGAAATCTCTAGCATGACTCATGAAGAAGAGGAAGAAATGTTACATGATATATCAAAATTACAAGACCAAGTGCAACAAATGTCACTCTCACAAGATCTAATAGAAGCTAAGATAAATGGTGTGGAATCTACGATAAAGGGCATGGAAGCTAAGATGGATGATTTGAAGACAGCCATGGAAGATTTGAAGACAGATTTGGCAAATTTTCTACAAGAAATACTTACTAATGGTGAAAGGGTAGTAAAGGAAACTCATGATGTAAACAAAAGAAATGTTAAACATGATTTCATAGACTCTAACGTTGGATCGAACACCCACCATATTCCAAAAATCAATATGAGGAAGTTTGATGGCAAGGATCCCAGAAGATGGATATTACATATGGACCAATTTTTTGATCTCAATAATGTGCAAAACACACAAAAGGTACATATTGCAACTTTATATTTGGAACCAAATCAGTTTGTATGGTATCAATGGCTTTTCTCTCGTAAAGAAATTATCACTTGGGCAATTTTTATAGAAGAATTGATAACACATTATGAGGATACAAAAAGAAACACTTTTTTTAGCCAATTGATAAGTCTCAAACAAAAGGGTTCAATAATGCAGCATGTTGAGGTGTTCCAAAAATGGAACATAAGGGTAAAAAATATTCTAGAGGACCATAGGATTGATCTGTTCATAGGGGCTTTAAAGGATAATATCCAACATGATGTTCACCTTTATGAACCTAATTCATTAGAGAAGGCATTCAAGTCAGCAAGAAAAATGGAAAGCAAAATTATGGCAACCAGGAAGCATACCACTCACAACTATAAAGATGGAAGTGTTGTTGCCCCTATTCTTCCACAACCTATAAGGTTGACACCACAACAATTGGAAGAAAAAAGAGCATAAGGGATTTTTTACAGTTGTGATAGAAAATACACTAAAGGTCATAAGTGTGCTGAGAAGAAATTATTCTACATAGATTGTGTAGAGGAAGAAGAAAATGGGCAAGAAAGGTCAAAAGAAGAGGATATACTCCAGGAATGAAGTCTAGATAAAGAAGAAATGAATCCAACCATATCTTGTAATGCATTGGCTAGAATTACCACTCCTCAAACCATCAAGATAGAAGGACAAATCAAGAAGAAAAAGGTAATAGTGTTGTTTGATTCAGGAAGTACCCACAATTTTATTCATTGTAAGGTAGCAAAAGAATTGAATTGCTTCATATATCCAGCACCAAAGTGTCAAGTGATGGTTGCAAATGGAGGAATAATAAATTTCTCTGGAATGTGCCATAATATCAAGTTATCCATGGGAGAATATGTATTGACTAGCCCAATGCTTTCCATTCCAATGGGAGGTGTTGATGTTGTACTAGGATTCCAATGGCTACAATCCTTGGGTACAATAACTTTTAATTTTCAAGAACTTTTCATGAAATTTTCTATGAAAGGAAAGGAAGTTGAATTAAGGGGTATTGTAGGGAAACCAGGAAATATAATTAGCTCTACCAGTATGGAAAAGCTTCTAAAAGAGGAACAAAGAGGTGTAATTGCACAATTATGTTCGCTATATGTTTCCACATCGAAATCATCCATTTCTCTAGATCTCCAAAAAGGCTTGGACAATCATTCCAAGGTATTTGAGACTCCCAAACGTATCCCACCTATTCGTGATCATGATCATGTTATTTGTCTAATTCCAGGAAGTGTTCCTCCAAACATCAAGCCATATAGATATCCCTATGCCAAAAATAGTGAAATTGAATATATGGTTGCAGAAATGCTAGAGGCTGCTATAATTCAACCTAGTCAAAGTTCTTTCTCTGCTTCAGTAGTATTGGTGCACAAGAAGGATGGATCATGGCACATGTGTCCAGATTATAGGGAGCTCAACAAGATCACTATTAAATATAAGCTTCCCATTCCTGTCATTGATGAATTACTGGATGAATTGCATGGATCAATTTACTTTACCAAGTTGGATCTTCGTTCTAGATATCATCAAATAAGAATGAAGACTAAAGACATCCAGAAAACAACATTTAGAACTCATGAGGATCATTATGAATTTTTGGTCATGCCTTTTGGCCTTACCAATGCACCTTCTACATTTCAAGGTTTGATGAATTCCATTTTGAAACCCTTCCTTAGAAAATTTATGTTAGTATTTTTTGATGATATACTAATCTACAACAAGTCTTGCAAGGATCATGTTGAACATGTTGACATGGTTCTACAACTATTGGAGGAGAAACAATTAGATGCAAAAAGATCCAAATTTTTCTTTGGAGTACAAGAGGTGGAATATCTGGGTCATATTGTATCTCATGAAGGAGTTAAGGTAGACCCTAGCAAAATTAAAGCCATTAAGGAATGGAAAATCCCCACATCCATAAAGCATCTGCTAGGATTTCTCAAGTTGACAAGGTATTATCGCAAGTTTGTTAAGGACTATGGGAGAATAGCAACACCTCTAACAACATTATTGATGAAATATGCATTTTCATGGAATCCAAAAGCAACGAAGGCCTTCAAACAACTTAAAGAGGCAATGTGCCAAGCACCGGTCTTAGCTACACCAGAATTCACAAAAACCTTTATTGTGGAATGTGATGCTTTAGGAAATAGAATTGGTGTTATTTTAATGCAAGATCAAAGACCCATTACTTTTGAAAGTCATCCAATCAAAGGAAAGTTTTTGCACAAAGCTATTTATGAGAAGGAAATGTTGGCAATACTACACGCACTTAAGAAATGGAAACCCTACCTAATGGGAAGACACTTCAAGGTAAAAACGGATCATGATAGCCTTAAATACTTTTTGGAACAAAGATTATCCTCTGAAAAGCAACAAAAGTGGGTCACAAAGATGTTGGGTTATGACTTTGAAATCATCTACAAAAAGAGAAGCAAAATATGGTGGCAGATGCACTCTCAAGAAAGGATGAGGATGTGAAAGCATTGTTGTGCACCATTTCTATTAATAACTAGATTGGATAAACAAGGAAAGGGAGGAATGGAAGAATGATGAAGAAGTGTGGGTACTTATTCGAAAGTTACAACACGATTCCAGTACATCTAATACATTTCGCTGGAAAAATGATTCGTTATGGTACAAAGATCACTTATACCTCTGTAATAATACCCAACTCAAACAAAAGATTCTTATGGAATTGCACACTTCTCCCTTAGAAGGGCACTCAAGATTTTCGAAAACTTACCACAGGGTTAAGAAGGAACTTTTTTGGGATGGCCTTAAATTAGATATTCAAACGTTTGTGGTGGAATGTTTGGTTTGCCAACAAAATAAAGTTGAAACAATTAAGACCGCGGGTC
>APFE031278443.1:184125-210593 GCA_000404065.3 Pinus taeda
AGAACTTTGACTAGGTTGAATTATACCAACCTCTAGCATTTCTACAACCATATGTTCAATTTAACTCTTTTGGGCATAGGGATATCTATAAGGCCTGATGTTTGGAGGAACACTTCCTAGAATCAAATGAATAACGTGATGATGATCATGACTAGGGGGGAGGCCTTTGGGAGTCTCAAACACCTTGGAATGATCATTCAATACTTTTTGGATATCTAGAGAAATAGATGATTTCAATGTGGGAAGTTCTAGTGAACATAATTGTGAAATTGTGCATCATTGTTATTTCTTTAGAAGCTTTGTCATGATGTTACAGTTGATTATGTTTCCCGGTTTCCCTGTGATACCCATTCATTCAATTTCCTTTCCTTCGCAACAAAATTTCATGAAAAATTCTTGAGAATTAAAGGATATCATACCCAAAGATTGTAGCCATTGGACTCCTAGTAAAACATCAACACCACCCATTTGAATAGAAATCATAGGACTATTCAATACATATTCTCCCATGGATAGCTTGATATTATGGCACTTTCCAGAGAAATTTACAGTTCCTCCATTTGCAACCATCACTTGACACTCTGGTGATGGATATAGGAAGCAATTCAATTCATTTCCTATCTTACAATGAATAAAATTGTGGGTACTACCCAAATCAATCAACACTATTACCTTTTTCTTCTTGATATGTCCTTCTATCTCAAGAGTTTGAGGAGTAGTAATTCATGCCAATGCATTACAAGATATGGTTGGATTCATTTATTCTTTCTTTAGGGTTGATTCCTGATGTATCTCCTCTCCTTTTGACATTTCTTGTTCCTTTTATTCCTCCTCTTCGCAATCTATGGAAAATAATTTCTTCTCAGCACACTTATGACCTTTAGTGTATTTACTATCACAATTGTAACAAAGCCCCTTTGCTCTTTTTTCTTCCAATTATTGAGGTGTCAACCTTATATATTGTGGAAGGCTATGGGTAGCAACGCTTCCATCTTTATAGTTGTGAGTGGTAGGCATACTTGTTTCCATAATTTTGTTTTCAATTTTTCTTGCCAACTTGAATGCCTTCTCCAATGAATCAGGTTCCCAAAGGTGAACCTCATGTTGTATGTTATCCTTTGAAGTCCCTATGAACAAATCAATCCTATGCTCCTCTCGAATATCATTTACCCTTATATTCAATTTTTGGAAGTCCTCAATGTGCTCCACCATTGAACCCTTTTTTTGAGATTTATCAATTGGCTAAAGAACGTGTTTCTCTTTGTACCCTCATAATGTGCTATCATTTGATCCATAAAAATTCACCAAGTGACAATTTGTCTATGAGAGAAAAGTCATTGATACGATACAAATTGATTGGGTTCCAAATATAAAGTTGCAATGCATACCTTTTGTGTGTTTTGCACATTATGGAGATCAAAATATTGTTCCATCTCCATTATCCGTGTTTCAAGATCCTTGCCATCAAACTTCCTCATATCGATCTTTCGAATGTGGCAGGTCTTCCAAAGTTAGAGTCTATGAAGTCATGATTAGCATTTCTTTTGTTCTCATCATGAGTTTCCTCTACTACTTTTTCGCCGTTAGGAAGCCTTTCATGTAGCAACTTCGTCAAACCTTCCTTCAAACCTTCCACGTCTTTCTTCAAATATTCAACGTTGTCCTTCTTCAGTTCATGATTAACATTTATTTTGTTCTCATTATGATTTTTCTCTACTACCTCTTCGTCATTATGAAGCCTTTCTTGTAGCAACTTTTTCAAACCTTCCTTCCAATCGTCCATGTCTTTCTTCCAATATTCAATGTTGTATTTCAAACCATCCATCTTAGCTTCTATTACTTTTCTTGAGAGACAAATTTGTTTCACTTGGACTCGTAATTTTGATATATCATGTTCCATTTCTTCCTCTTCTTCATGTGTCATAGTAGAGATTTCGGGTTGCTTACTAGGTGTTTCCATTTTATTTCTTCAAGGCATCAAATAATGATAATTTTATTCACTATTCCCTTTTAATCACTTCAAACTAAATTTTTAAACAAGACCTATGCAAATTTTCAAAACGACTACACACCTTGCTTTTTGTTTTGTAGGAGCTTGATACTGAATCTGATGTATCTCTGAAATTTCGTATCTCTAAGGTCTGATTATGAACTATAGTAGCACTCTACACTCTTTTTCCAACACAACCCATCTAATCGAAATTGGATTATCCAAGAAAGAGTTATGCCAAATCTCCCAAGATGTCTTGATTATACACTTTTTGAGTAGAGCGAACTGGTACGAAGCGCCACGTGTCACTTTTTCAACCTTCGGACCTTAAAATGATGCAAAGAAACTAAAATCAGTCCACTTTCTATAAAGTCTTACAAAATTTCAATTTTATACTCAGATAGAAAGTTATGACGAATTTTGCAAAGTCACCTATTTTGGATGTAATTCAGGATCCTGCAAAAATGCTAACTTCCTTGGATCATATCTCTAAAAATATAGTGAGAAAAGATCTAAAACTTGGACACAAGGGTCATCAAGATTTCAACTCAAATTGGTTTGTTTTAGCTTTTGAAATGTTGTCAAAACAAAGTTATAATGAAAATTCCACGATGACCTTTTTGGAGTGGCAAAACCCTAGAATCCAAAGCTCTGATACCAAATGTTATGTAACAAGCTCACAAATTAGAATAAAAGATAGCTAAACGGCTTTAAAATTGGCCTCTTCGAGGGTGAAAACTCCTTTACATTACACAAATGAGCAATTCTTTGGTGAATCAAATGACAAAACCTCTTTTCTATATATAGGAGTCTAAGGGATCACAATATAATCAAAGCCGACATAACAATAATAATATAAGGGCACAACAATAACAATAATGGGATTCTATGGGGTACAATAATAAAAATGGGGGAACAACTGGGGAACAACAATAATAATAATGAGCTATAGTGACAATAGTAATGGGGGAATTTCTAGTATTGTAGGGACCTAACATGAGGCATGATCAATTGAAATAAAATGCTCAATCTACCCGAAGAAAAAAATATTGAAATCTGTATAAGTTATATCTTAGATACCACACAGCTTTCAAGAATGAATTTACGTCTAGTGAAACCATGCAAAGGAAATAATTGTGCACGAAAATCCAAATTTGATTTAGTTCTAGGATCTTACCAGAGTTGCCAAAATATGACATAACCATGAATCAAAGTTGGAGTGTCTCAACTCCTTGATGAATTAGATCATGCATGGTGTGTGGAAAACTACCATCAGTGATTTCAACTAGATCTCTACTATCTGAATGGCATCCATCTACATCCATCATTTTCTCAAAATTTACATATTCAAGAAATATATTACCCAAGTCATAAGGTTCTTCTAATTTCATATATAAGGATGAATAGTCTCTTCATGTAAAATTGGAAATGACAAGGGAGGGAAAGGATACTCAATTATTTGATTACCTTATTCTCAATCACGGGCGATCTCACTATCTTTTGTCAATTCATAATCCAATTCATTATATGATGAACCTGGAGAGCACATAGTATCTGCATTACAAAAATTATAACACAAGGGATCATGAGGTGAAGTGGAAGTTTCACTAAGAACATCTTTTTTAACTCAAAACATTTTCTTCCTAGGAGATTGAAAGATCAAATGGTCCACTTGGGCATACATCATCACATAAAATAATGAATTCAGAATCGTCAAGATTATGGTTACCCACGACTTCAAATGGATTAGGAAAATCTATTTAATTTGATTCATTATCAAGATTCCTAGATTCATAATCAACATAAACTATACATGGAGGGTTTTGGAAAAGAGAATAAGTATCAGAAGAATCCTCACTGTCCTACTCTTCTACTATGAAGAGTGATTGTCTTGCACCCAATCACTATTTATTTTGGAACATTCAGAATCGGGAAAATTAAGGGGCAAGGGGTTATGAGAATGAGATGATAGAGGATGACATGAGTCCAAATCATATTCAAAACTAAAGTTATGAGTGTTAATATCACCAAAAGAAATGGAAGCGTTAGTATTCACCACTTTATTGATGAACCATTCCAATATTTCCTCCATAAGATCTGAATCATTGAAAGTGGAAGAATGATATGAATATGGATCAGAAATTTGATTTATAGATTTCCCAACTTCAACACTATAACAAGGAGGCATCAAAATTGGTACTAGAAAAGGAGGAATACAAGGAACAAAATAAAAGGTAGGTTCCTCCTCTAAAATTGGAGGTGTCTCACAACTTACAAAAGTTAGAGAAATAGGAACATATGGGGGTTTATATTCAAACTCATTCAAAGAGATCCAAACCAAATGTTTAAATGTATGCTTGAATAAATCCAAATCTGTATCTTCTTCAAAAAACTCATAATGTAAGTGAAGGAATATATTATAAAAATCCTCAATTGATTCGTTAAGCCCATTTTAAGTTGATTGATTCTTTTATAAACATCTTGGTGGAGCTTCTTAAGAAACAAATGAAAGGAATGGAAGGAATCATATGGTAAGGTATGACAACATCGATTAACATGACCTTAAAGAGTGAGGGTGAAAAGAATACACATAAAATATTCATCGTCAATTTCATGAGATTTAAAAAACCTAAGAAAATAATTTGTGTTGTAAAAATGTACCGCCCTCACCATCAAACATGAATTGAGACAAGACATGAACAATTTTTGCGAAGATTGAAACTTTACTAGGAGATAATTTCGAAAAACACTTTTGGATTATGATTTGGGAAAGAGCCATTTAAAATAAGAGATTCAAATTTGAATAAATCAACATAGCTTATTATCTGGCCCTCCTTATAGCCCCAGAGTTTTGACAATGTTGGATATCGTCAACATACAAGGGGTCTCCTCAATGTGAAGTCTCAATTAGACCTCACACCATTTGGACTAGGAGACCCATCCAAAGTATCGTCCCATCCACCACAACACAATGGTTTTCCTTTGTTTCAAAGTTAACATAAGAGATTATATATATAAACCTTCAAAAAGTAGGTAAGTTGAAATTGTGAGACACCAATTGCAATATGTAAAAGGATACCTTCACGAGTTGGGGATGAGAGTGAATCTCTGGAAGGAGTTAATAGTACTAACCTAAGAGAGACACGTGAGAGAAGGAAAATATTTGTTAGAAAAATAATTCTTATAATGATTATTAAAGAGAATAAAAGCTACATTCAACAAGATGAGTACCAAAGCAACTAAAATAGTTCAATTTCTCTAGTACATATGAACACAACGTATACCATAGAGATCCCATGAATTGTCCTAAAATATTTGTGATACATGCATGAAAATATGTCGAATCATTAAATTTCAAGTAGGTCAAAGATCCAAGTACACAGTTACAATGATGAGGCGCTAGTTCTAGTAGCAAAACGTTATGTCACTTCTTATTTCTCCAAATAATAGTTTTCTCTCCTATTCTGAGTAGAGAATCCAAGACTAGCTCTCCAAATCTTAAGCCTCCAAAAGCCCTTTTCTTGAGTTTTGAGGTTGTTTTTATAAGAATAGGAGTGACCTTTCATCTCCCCTTAACTCTTAGACTACCCTCATGACCTTTGGACTCTTAATATGTCCTTTTGACTTCTAAGCAACTCTTGAGCTTCTAAATGGCCTTTCGACCTCTCTATATGACTTTTCGACTTCTATACAACTCTATATTCCATATATGGATATGTGACTCTTTATGTTCCACATATAACTCTTGGACTTCCACACAGTACATTTTTTCCTTTTCTTAAGAATATAGCATTATATTCAGCATGACGGTCTGTAATGACACATGAAGACAAATTTACTATTATGATGACACTCATACAAGTTATAACTTGACAATTACGACAAGGACTTCACAATGAGGTGACAATGCCATGTTGTCTTCCATGCTACTTCAACTTACATTCATGATGGTAGATTCGGTTTATGCTTCATCTTCATGAAAGATCATTTTCTTTCTTATATTCACCCTCTAAAGGGTCTTTGATGAGCTTTGGAGTCCTCTACATCATTATGCAATGTATTCTTTCTACCTTGGTGCAAGATCAAGGCTTCAAGGTACACATGTGTGCTCAAACAAGAGACAAAGATATCAATGTTGTAGGGCATGGGTATGAAGAATGAATGAATTCATTCATGGGTTTGGGGTGTGCTCATATGCTCATAGGGACTGAGGAGGGCACAAGGATGTGCAATTATGGAACGAAGGGGTGAGGCTTTAAGTCTTCCCAGTAAGCTAGTTTTCTCAAGAAAAACTAGGAGAGCACAGGGTGCACAACTGAAGCATGGAGGAGAAATAATTCATTAATTCAAGGTGTGCTTATGTTCTTAAGGAGAGCACAGTTCTTTGAGTTGAATGAATGTGCTCAAATGAAAGATTCAAACTTCTAGACCGAGCCATGCGCTCTAAGGAAATAAGGGAAGGAATAAGGCTTCAAGCTTTGTAATTACATCATGCACTCATTCTTCAAGAATTTTGCATGCACTTTTAAAGAGAAATAAGATCCTTTCTTTTCCAAATTGATCATTGTTGTTAACAAGTGTGATTTTTTTTTCTAATGTATGCTTCGTTGTTTTGAACTCTGCTTCATTATTTTGAAGTGCGCTTTCCTGTTTTGAGATGAGATTCTGAAGGGAAGGAAGGTCCTTGTCCTTCCAAGGTGTGATAAAATTGTCCTTTTTCTTCTGAAGTGCACATTTTCACTGAGTGTCTGAAGCGGGCTCAAGCCCAGGAGGGTGCAGTTCTATCAATAATTGTTGCTTATTCATCTGGAATGCACTTTTCACTCAGGAAGGTAGAAAAAGGTTAGGTCTCTTATCCTAGGATGTACTAATGCATTGTGAGAGGGAGGAGGCCTTCGAAATGACTTAGTGCACAAGTATGTGAGGAAAATAGATGTCAATAAGGCTCATTAATAAGCTATTCTCATCACCTAGTAAGAACGTCGATGCCTTTAAAAATTTCACTAAGAAGGAGGACCAAGAAGAGCTCCCAAAATGGCTAAGTGTGGGACCAACAAAGTAGGAGAAATAAATTCATCCTAACATGACCCAAACATGGACCACACACCTAAATTCCATCATTAAAAGCCAATGAAATGCATAAGACTCATGAAAAATAGTCACACCTTAAAAAAAACAACAAAGCAACACTTATTTTGAAGTGCAACAGTTGAAACGATACATTACAACACTTATAACACAAGTTACGACAAAATTGTTGATTGAGACCAAAACATGTGCTAATCTATAGGAATGTATCTGGCGCATATTATACTGATATGTAATACCATATCATGTAAAAAAGTGTGCCACAACTAACTTTGGTGATATGCAAAGGTACATCACACGCAGGCATGAAAACCACAAAAGCGACACATGTGACATGAGGAAAACATGAATATGACACTTTAAACTAAAAATGAGAAAACGAGAAAGCCACGAATCTAAAATTTGATAGTGCACAAAAGCAACAGTTGAGAGAACTCACCAAAACAAAAGTACAAACACAACCAAAGTGAGGGAGACTGTCAATGAAAGTGTGCACTGATTGTTGACATTAGCTTAAAACTATAGTAGCACTATATTGATGGATGGTGTTGTGCTTGTTTAAGATTTCATAAAGAATGTGTGCTCATGAGTTCAACTAGGACTATGCATATGTCAACAAGTAACATTACAACTCAAAACTAGGAAGAAGACTTGAAATATTTAGAAAACATCAATCACTCTAACCATAGGGTGACAAACCATACGATCCTCATAAGGATCCAAAATTTAAGTGTAGGAAAAACATTAAAGGATGTTGATCATAGCATCACCAATACCTTTATAGATTGATTCTTTCAAGCTTGTTACTTGAAAAAGTTAGAGTTGTAAAAAAGTTAGAGTTTCCAATTCTACAAGTATACAATTCTAGTCAGAGTTGCTAACCATGAAAATTCCCTAAGATCCACATGTAGAAAATTCATAAAAAAACATTTACAAATTTAAGTAGTAGGTATCGAGAGAATGAGGGTACAAGTATACATTGCTGATAAAGTCCCGAAAATTGAATGGAACTTTCAAAAGCGTTGGATAATTCTTCCCGATCTTTGGCAAACCCGATAAACTGAAACTAAAAAAACTCACTAAACTAACTTCTTGGAATCCAAAGAATCCAGTTAAACTAACTTTTTGGATATTCTTGCACTTTCCTGGTCAGTCGAGGGATTTAAGCCTCTTATAATTCCTACCGAGAGCATCAACGACATATTTTATTAAATTGGATTTTGAAGAAATCATCTCTAGCAAGCCCTAGATTTGAAACGCATGCCTAAGTTTGTTCATGGTTTTATGTATTAATAGGCCTTCAATAATTTAAATTTAAATAAAAATAAAATATGAATAGCTGAAATTGAATGAAACGTAGAATATTATTGGTCTAATAATAGTTATATATGTATTAAAATTATCGGTTACTAAATTCAAAAATACCACCTATCCTCCCCATGTCCATTACCTATCGAAATTTTTGGTGGAGTTTGCATGCCTGATGGTAGTTGGCAATCCGAATCATCTCAATACATCTCCGGTAGCATTGTAAACTTAGTAGTGCAACATTCTATCAACAAATTGGTTCTACTCGCTATTGATGGAGGAGCCTCATCAAGGAGCCTGTGAAAATCCTTGCATGAAGAGCATGATGAAGGACTATAAAGATTCATTGGTGGTTCGACGATAGCAGTTGTGGTTGCCACCATTCGATATTTTGGTAGATTGGAATCTCCTCGTCTTCCTTTAAAATCAACTAAAAATTCACATAATGTAAGTATATGAAAAATATTTCTGCTGTCATTTTGGGTTCTGCGAAGAGAGAAGGGGTTATTGTTTCATGGGATTAGGTTTTCTAATTAGGGTGGTTTTTGGGTTCTTAGAATTATAATTACTGTTAGAATGGAAACAAATTAAATGGAAAGCAGGTGATAGTAAACGTTTCCCTGTAGTTTCACAGTCTCCACTTCTATGAGAGGAGGGTTGTTTACCGAGGTGGAAAATTTGCGAGGAAGGTAAAAAATCATCCGAATCTAGCTATTTTTTCTCAAAAAATATAACAGTAAGAATTGAATAGTTTTTTTCATAATGAAAATGGATTCAACACCATTAGAAACCTTTAGGAACCCAAATTCTTGAAACTCGACAAATGTAACCTAGATTTCCCAAAATGTAGGCTAGATTTTATCCAAATCTTGTTGGGCAAATTTGAAGCCTCATTAAACTAAGAGTATGAGATGCTAGTTAGGTATTGTGATAAAGATGTAGAAAAATTGAATTTTATTTATGATGAATAATATAAAATATATTACAACTTGGGGTGGATGAGGTCTTATGCAATTATATATATATATATATAACCATCTAGAAAAAGAAAAAGCCACGAATCTAAAATTTGACAGTGCACAAAAGCTACGGTGGAGAAAACTCACCAAAACAAAAGTACAAATGCAATCAAAGTGAAGGACACAGTCATTAAAAGTGCACATTGATTGTTGACATGAGTTTAGAACTGCACTAAAACTATATTGATGGATGGTGTTGCGCTTGTTTAAGATTTCAGAAAGAAAGTGTGCTCATGAGTTCAACTTTGACCAATGAATTCGACTCAATGTCCAACAAATATGCTTCATCTGAGTGTGTTATGGACCACTACAATTTATAGGAGTGTGAACTGTTGGGAAATGGATTGTCTCATAGGGAATGAATCCTTTCATTACACCGCACGAATGTGATGAAGGACACGAAAAATAGTTCGAGTTCTTGCAGATTCGGATGTGGTGATACCAATATGCAGAGTTGACAGATAAAATGTGAACATAATTTGAAAAGAAATAAATGTAGCTCTCAGGTGTGGCCTGCACCTGGAGACTACACTCACAAAACTTGAGAGATCACTCTCGTCCACTCTATTCCCCAATCAATCAAAGATTACATCATTAAATACAAGACTAGGAAATAGGAAGTTGCACCCAAACCCCATAACTATAGGAACTAAGCCTAAACTAGGGAGAAAGTTACAACAACGTAACTATTTTCTCCATTAATATCAAAATAATATTAATTATTCTCAACTCCCCCCCTTAATGGAGAAAGGGTTCTCCTGAACTCCTAGCATCTTTCTAAACAATTCAAATTTCACTCGTGCAAGAGGCTTTCTAAAAATATCAGCCACATTGTCACAAGTTTTACAATATTCAACAACAATTTCATCTGACTGTATTTTTTCTCTAACAAAATGGAACTGAGTGTCTATATGTTTGGTGTTTTTGTGAAACACTGGATTGTATGCTAATTTTATGGTGCTCTGGTTGTCGCTTTTGATAGAAGTGGGTTGCTTCTGTTCTTTTCCTGCATCTTTGAGAAGTCTCCTCAACCAGATCACTTCACATGTTGTTGCACACAATGCTTGATACTCAACTTCACATGACGACAAAGCTACAATACTCTGTTTCTTGCTGCTCCATGCTATGACCCCGGAACCTATGTTGAATGCATAACCTGTGATGGACCTCCGATTATCTAGGTTACCTGCCCAGTCTGAGCCTGAAAAACCTGCTAGAGTAAGATCAGATACATCAGTGTATAAAATACCGAAATGAATAGTACCACAAAGATACCTCAACACGCTTTTTGCTGTTGTCCAGTGACTTTCACGTGGTTTCGACATGAATTGGCTGAACACACTAACTGAGTATGCCAAGTCAAGTATGGTTGTTGTGAGATATATCAAGCTGCCAACCAGCTGTTTGTACATTGTGGCATCAACATCCTTAGTTCCATCATCGCTGCTCAATTTTAGATTCTGCTGCAAGGGTGTTGGTGTTGTTCTACACTGATCCATACCAAACGTTTCCAATAGATTTTTAGCATACTTCCCTTGGGTAAGAAAATTTTGCCCAATATCTCTAAATACTTCTAATCCCATACAATAGTGAAGGCTTCTGAGATCCTTCATTTCAAAAACTTCTGCCATAAGCCTTTTGATTCCTTTGATTAAATCATCTGCATTTCCTGTTATAATCATGTCGTCCACATACAAAGAAATCAAAATAATCTACCCTTGGTTATTGTACTTGGTATACAAATTTGGGTCATTTAAACTTCTATGGAAACCATACTCTATAAAGAAAGAATCGACTTTTTCGTACCAAGACCTGGGTGCTTGCTTTAAACCATATAAAGCCTTTTTCAAATTGCAAGCAAGATGTTCCTGCCCCCGCTTTACATATCCTTTTGGCTGTAATAAGTAAATTTCTTCTTTTAAATCACCATTTAAAAATGCAGATTTAACATCAAGCTGGTGTAATTCCCAATTATATTTAGTAGCTAAAGCAATAAGCATTCTGATTGTATTTAGCTTTGCTACAGGTGCAAAAGTATCATCAAAATCTACACCTTCCTTCTGTGAATATCCTTTTTGCAACCAACCTAGCTTTTAACTTATCTATACTTCCGTCTGCATCCATTTTTGGTTTAAATAGCCACTTGCATCCTATGGGTATTTTATTTTTAGGCAGCTCAACTAAATCCCAAGTATCATTTTTAAAAATTGATTCCATTTCTTCATTCATTGCAACTCTCCATTCCTTAAATTGACTAGCTTCTTTGTAATTAGAGGGTTCTACAATGTTCAAAACTTTTGACATCAAAGCATAGTTTCTCAACTTCAATGGTAATTGAGTCTTCCTACCTGACCTTCTTGGTAGGGGACTTACCTCAAATTTGTTTTCCTCTGCAATAACTAGGCCTGTTTTTTCACCTTCTTGTTGTTCTTCTTCATTCTCTTCTTTCTGCTCCTGTTCCTGCTCCCTTTCGTCCTCGCTGCTTTCCTCCAACAGCAATGGAATGTGCCAATCATCTCCAACATCAGCTTTCCTTTCCTGTACCTATTCATGAAAGACTACATCTCTACTTGCAAATGTCTTACGAGACTCAGGATTGAACAGTTTGTATGCTTTAAACTCTGTACGATAACCAACAAGGATACATTTCATTGCCTTAGGGTCTAGTTTCTTTCTATCAGCTTTGGGTACATGCGCAAATGCCTTTGTCCCAAAGACTCTTAAGTGGTTTACTTCTGGTTTAAATCCATATAAGGCTTCAAAAGGGGTTTTGAAGCCAAGAAACCTAGTAGGACTTCTATTTTTTAAATATACAGCAGTATTTATCACTTCTGCCCAAAACATATTAGATAGACCCTTACCTTGTAGCATGCTCCTTGCACACTCCACCAAGGTTCTTTTTTTACGCTCTGCAACTCCGTTTTGCTGTGGTGTATGCGACACTGTATATTGCTGAACAATCCTGTGAGTTTTGCAGTATTTCATGAATTCCTTTAATTTGTATTCTCCTCCTTGATCGGATCGGAGAATTTTAATACTTTTTCCAAATTGTTTTTCCACCAGGGTTTTGAACTCTATAAAACATTGGAAAGTCTGACTTTTCTTGTTTAAAAAATAAACCCATGAATACCTAGTGCAATCATCAATAAATAACAAAAAATAGCATGCTCCCCCTAGCGACCTTGTCTGCATGGGATCACATACATCTGTGTGCACTATCTCTAAGATTTTTGTTCGCCTCCTCCTATCATGCACAGGGAACTGTTCTCTGTGCATCTTTCCTAAGGCACAACAATCACAGTTTAACTGAATGTTACGAAAGATGGGGAGACCTTCGACCATACCTTTCTTTTGTAACAACATGAGATCCTGCAGATTCAGATGACCAAACCTCTGATGCCAGAGTTGTTCAGCTGTCGACTCTCATGAAACCATGGCTTGCTTTGATATACTTTTTGCATCCAATCTGTATAGGCTTCCAACTCGCATGCCTGTTGCAACAATTTCATTCCTGCAATCTCTTATCACACAGTGAGTCTTGAAGAATTTGACATGCATATCTTGATCAGCCATCATGGATACAGATATCAAGTTTTTCTTTATTCCAAGTACATATAAAACATTTGAAAGGTGACTAATTTTTCCATTTGGTAACTTAACTGAAATCACCCCATGACCTTTAATCTGATATCCATTATCATCCTCTAGATATATTTTTGATCCATTTATAATTTCTTCAATACTATAAAAAAATTCCTTATTACCTGTCATGTGAGAGGATGCTCTAGAATCAACATACCAGATGTCATCTTCATTTGATGCTGAAAGGGCATAGTCGACTGTGAACAGTCGAAATTCATGACTGAAGTCTTCTTCTTCAAAAAAATATCCTCTGTGTTTTGGATTTACCTGTCTCCTCCTTGCCTCATCAGCCTGCTTCTTATAATAACAATCTCTCTTTATATGACCCATTTTTCCACAATAATAACATTTCTTTTCATAATGATTTGCAAGCATACCTTTATGAGAATGTGGATTCTTCTGTTATGTTCCTCATTTTTACTTTGATTGCTACTGTGGCTGCTTTCCTTTAGATAGTCGTCATTTTGCCACCAGCGCGAGATCGTCACTTTGGGAGTTTAGATTCAAGTTCTGCCGTCGGTCTTCCTCTTGCTGCAAGATCGCAGTGAGGTCATCGAACGTGGGTGTTTTCTCCCTTGCCAAGACTCCAGTGATGAAGGTTTGGAAATCATCACGCATCCCATTCATTGTAATTGCAACAAGATCTTATTCAGCCACCGCCACTCCAATGGCCCCCAATCCGTCTTTAACATCCTTAATTTGCGCGACAAATGCAGTAGCAGACTCCCTTTCGTCCATCCTCATTGAAAATAGCTTGCTTTTCAGAGCCAAAACTCTGTTTGTATTCTGGGTCTCATACAGATTTTTTATTTTCGTCCAGATCTCCGCGAACGATTTACAATCTCTGATGTGTGCAATAACATTGTCTTTCATAGACATCTTCAGCAGGACTTTGGCCTTGTTTTCTCGTTTTTCCTAGTCTTCCTTCCGTGTGGTCGCAGTCGGCTTCTGCTCATCGCCTGTCACTATAGCCCAAGCATTCGCACCTTCGAGCAGAGTCTGGATCTTAAACTTCCAATTCGTGAAGTTAGACCCGTTGAGTTTACCAGACTCGTTAAGGTAAGATTCCATCGTATTACTCATTGTGAATCTACTTAAAAACAACAAAAAAAAGAATACCTGTCAGATCGATTCTGTCACCTCTGCCACCAATCTGCAGTGTCTGGCACTCCCGCTCCAATGAGCAAATTTGGCATTTCCAACACAGCCGAAACAATGATCTGATCACAATTGATCCGATCCACCTCTCCCGGATTGATCTGCCACTTCGCCGATCCTGCTCTCCTTGCAGATCGCCACGCGCAGTCGAGGTTTCCCGCAGATCTCCTCTGGCGCTTTCCCGATCTGTCTCTCTTAGATGGATCTGCAATTTCACCGATCTACACCGTTTGCAAAATGCCAAACGAAGTTCACGCTATTCGTAGATCCCCCTGGCGCTACCCTGAGCGAAAAATCCGTGCTAATTAAAAATCGCTTAGAGTATTTTAATTGGCGCGACTTTCCCAGTAAAATCACACGCTTAGCGCGATTTATCCCTCAAACTCCGCACTAATTCCTCTTATGGCGCGACTGTCAGCGCAAAATCTGCACTAATCGGCCTTTCTACTCAGAGAAAAAAAGAATTTCCGAGTCCGAGCCAGGTGTTCTACAGTCCACCTGCTCACTTGAGCACAGAGCTCTCATGTACACACAGCCACGAAGGCACTGCAAGCCATACAGGAAATTCCGCCACACAGGCAAGCTAGCTACTACATGCATGTCAGCCTCACAGGTGACAAAAGATCAGGCTCACTCAAGCTAAGCTCTGATACCAAGATAAAATGTCAATAGAATTTGAAAAGAAAGAGATGTAGCTCTTAGGTGTGGCCTGCACCTGGATACTACACTCACAAAACTTGAGAGATCACTCTCATCCACTCTATTCCCCAATCAATCAAAGATTACATCATTAAATACAAAACTAGGAAATAGGAAGTTGCACCCAAACCCCATAACTATAGGAACTAATCCTAAACTAGGGAGAAAGTTACAACAACGTAACTATTTTCTCCATTAATATCAAAATAATATTAATTATTCTCAACTTTGACTATGGCGATACCAATTTTTTGAATTTTTTTTATGCTCCTTCACTTTCGAAATTGTACTCTACTATTAATGGCAATTGTATTACATCATTGGCAGGAGGGCTGTTGTTTTTTTTTTCTTAACTAACTGGATTTGCTTGGCAGGCAGTGGGAGTGCTAGATGTGATGGAGACCTTACATATGTGCAAGATGGTGAAAAAATACACATAGATTCTGAGATAATAACAGGTGACGACTGAAACATTTTGATCGATTTCTTGTTTTCTTTCCATGACAATGAATTATGTTGGCACTTTCGTCTACAATAAAGTTGGAGTTTAATTTGAATTGTTGGAGTACGCATGGATGATGTTTTTCATGATGAACATTTATGATTAATAATGATAGGTTTGAAACTTTGAATAATTAAGATAGATCTTGTAGCTTCTAATATCTAAGTACAAATGGATTCGGTTATGGTCGAATTGTTAGAATATATGGAAAAAATGGCTCAAAACCATATCATATTCGACGATAATTTAGTATTGGGTTCAAATATATTAATGCAGGTTCAATTCAGTGGTGGGGAATAAAATTAAAACACTCACTACATTCTGAAAACATTTTGATATTTTAGTACGCGATTGAGAATGGACTTATCTCAATTTTGGTAAAGTTTTTATAAAATATATTCATTAAAAAATGTAGCAAGAAAAGTTCAATTTGACTTTAGCTTTAGTCAATTTGATTAAATCTAATTTCCACATCCGAAGGAAAATTTGGAGGAAGTTAACAATGTTACATGACTCTTTTCATTTAGTTAGCTCACTAAATTAAAGTTAGGGGCTTGGAGTTCAGTTATGCATGTGTTGATTGCTAAATTTTAGTAATTAAGTTCAGATATTTCCAGTTTCATTCAGTTAATTGACTTCTAACTATTGATAGAGTCAGTTGAAGGTCATTTATGTAGTGGGACAACATTCGAACTAAAATATATATCATTTAACTGATCAATCAACCTAAAATAGCTAATGTATGCATGAAATTTGAATTGCTCAGCTGAAGTGGAAGAGTTAAGGCTAGTGTAACATGAGTTGTATACTAATCTGAGTGCACAATTGTTACAAGTAGTCACGATATCAATCCTTGGGAATTGTGTAAGAAAATAGGAGGAAATTCCTATATTTTAGGAGATAATTTCCTTAAGAATTGTGGAAGGAGATAGGAGGCTAGATGATTAGATAATTGGTTAGGCATTGGTCAAAGTTTCTCATTCAATAGAGAGAAGAATTATTCTTTCGAAGGTTGTGCTTAGAGCCGAAACAAGCAATTGTAATATTTTCTTTATTCAAAATGATTAATGCAAAGTGGCTTGAGTGGTTTTCCCACTTGGGTTCCCCTAGAAATCACTGTGTACGTTTGGTTTTTCTTGTTGCATGTTTATGCATGTTGTTTTAAATTGTGATTTCAATTCCACAGATTAGTAGAGTAGAATTGTGTCTCTTAATTTTCAGTTTGAAATATTGAGAAGATGCAATTTCTATCAAATTTCTACATGGTATCAGTGTCTTGAAATCCCATTAGAATTAGTATTTTGAACTTGTCTTTTAGGAATTTTGATTTTGTAGCTTCACTGCAATAGTTTTTCTTGAGGATTAGGAGAATTTCTTTCAACAGACTCAGATTTGAGTATGCCCTGGAGGGTAGTTCGAATTTCATAGCCTAGAAGGATCAAATTCAAGTAGTTCTTGATGATAATGGCATGCTAGAATATGTTAAAACTGACATTGCAAAACCCCAACAGTCTCATGCACAACAATTAGCCCAATGGAAGAAGGATGTTGCAAAGGTCATCAAAATTCTTCTAGAAGGTGTGAGATACCATGTGTTCTCAAATGTCCATGGAAAAGGGACACCATTTTCTATGTGGAAGACCTAGGCTGAGCTATTAAAGAATAGAAGTGACCATAGAAAATTGGCCCTAAAAGACAAACTTTGAAACATAAGAATGCATAAGAATGATATTGTTCCAAAATATCTCTCTAGGTTCACACGGGTTCGATATGATCTTGGAGGGGTTGGGGTTAATGTTCCAGAAGATGACCTAGTGAGCCTAGATCTTCTAGGCCTTCCAAATTCCTAGCACATATACTAGGAATCTGTGAATGGAAGAAAACAATTATCGAATTAAACATTGTGGTCTAATTTGGTTCAGGAAGATTTCAGGAGATGTACGAGAGATGGAACATCATCCAGAGCAAAGGATGAAGATAAATTTTCATTGGTTGGAAAAGGGAAGAAGACCCAAAGAAAACTTAAATATAGCCAAAATGATTGCAAGAAGAAACACTTGATCAATATATAATGCTTCCATTGCCACGAATATGGGCACTATGAAAATAAATGTTCGTATAAGAAGTCTACTAGCAAGCCTTCAGGAGGATAAGGAGGTGAAGCACTAGCTTCAAAATTAAAATTAGACTTCACCCTAATAGCATGCATGGCCAACATTGTTATGGCGAGTATGTGGTACCTTGATTTTGGTGCCTCATTCCATATGATAGGGTGAAGAGAGTTTTTCAGTCACCTGAAGGAGAAGCATCTCCATATGCATATAAAAATGGGGGATGATGGGAGGTAGAATACTACAGGAATTGGTACTATCACCTTTGAGAGGGAGAAAGCCTTTCCTATTCCCCTTAAATATGTTATATTTCTAACTAGAATGAAGAAGAACCTAATCTCTATAACAGTATTGTAGGATAGATCCTATGATGTTATTTTCTATAAAGGAAAATCCTTGTTGAAACACATAGCTATCGGGTAAGTGAATTGGATCAATGTTCGAATGAAGAACCTATACAAAATTAAGGAGGGAGATTGCACTGCATTGAGAAGTAAGGCTAAAAAAGTGCATACTCAATATCTTGGAGAACTTTGGCACAAGAGATTAGGTCATCTACACCATGGTGCCTTAAAAATCATGCATCAAATTACCAACAGTCTCCTTAAAGGCTCCCTTGACCAATAGGATGTCTGCAAGGGTTTCACATTAGGGAAATATGTCAAATTGACTTTTCACTAAGATAGCAAAGAAGATGCAATCTTGGAGTGAGTCCACCCTGATGTTTGCAGACCCTTTTCCATAGCCTCAACAACAAAACAAAAGTATTAGGTCATTTTTATCGATGATTTCTCTAGAAAATGATGTATCTTATTCATAGAGAATAAGGATGAAGATTTCTCAAAAAAATTGAATTCAAGGCACTAGTTGAGAAGGATATTATGAAGAAAGTGAAGGCTCTCAAGAGCGAAAATGGAGGTGAATTTGTTTTGCATGCCTTCAAGGACTTTTGTCCCTCCACAACCCACAACAGACTGGGGTAGATGAAAGGAAGAGTTAAATAATATTCGGAGCAGCAAGGGACATGTTGCATGATCAAGGGATGCCACTACACCTATGGGCGGAAGCATGAAACATTGTAGTCTACTTCCACAACCTGATTCCTCATATAATACTTGCTATGATCACACATGATGAATATTTCCTTGGGAGAAAGCCTCATGTGTCTCATTTTGTAATTTTTATAGGGTCCGTTTATTTCCATTAAGCCAAGGATTTAAGGAAGAAAATTGAGCCTATCAAAAAGTTAAGAATTTTGTAGGATATGATGAAACTCCACACAATTACCAGGTGTATTTTCCTTCACTAAGGATGACAATTGTGAGGAGAGATGTCAAATTAAATCAGGATAAGTCTATGAGATGCTCTCTAGAATGAAAACTATGTTTCCCACTGGAGCAAGAGCTTCTAGCTTCAAAAGGGGATCCTTAGGATGATCCTCAGGAGGTTGTGGAGCAACCACATGCAACGAAGCAGACATGAGGAAGAGTGGAGGCCACCCCTCAACAAGAATCTTCCAAAGAGGGGAGAAAGAAAACCATATAAGTTGATAGGTTGTTGCGGGATGCTAGGGAGAATATGGGAGCCCCTACAACACAGTACAGGAAGAGGAGACCACCTAATAGGTACAATGGTTACATGGCTCTCATGAAAAATCTCATTGAGACAAAGCATTATTAATTTGAAGAAGTAATTTCTCAATGTGTTTTCTTCTAGGCCATGGTGGAAGAATATGAATCCAACATGAAGAAAAATGTATTGGAGGTGGTGTTGAGACCAGAAGGGAAATCAAAGGTTAGTTCTAGATGGATCTACAAAGTGAAGCATGCAGCTAATGGGAGCATTGAGAAATGCAAAGCCAGATTTTTGGCCAGAGGATTTTCCCGGGCAGAGGGAGTGGACTATGAGGAATATTGTGTACCATTTGCAAGATATTCCTCAATCAAATCCATTATAGCTTTGGAAGCACAGATGGTGTGGAAAATACATGAGATGGATGTGAAGATTTCCTTTCTGAATGGTGTTGCTGAGGATGAAACTTACATAGTGAAGCCTGAAGGATTTGATACATATGATTGGGAGTCTCATGTGTGTAGACTCAAGAGAGCATTGTATGGTCTCAAACAAGAACCCTGAGCATGGTACACTTAGATTGATAGTTATCTCAATGGATTTGGCTTCACCAAAAGTGAAGTAGATATGAACCTCTATCACATTGTGGTAGATGGTAAGTTTCTTATTCTTGTTTTCTATGTCGATGATATAATATTAACAAGTGATGAGCAGTTGATTTGCTCTTGCAAAGACCATCTTGCAAGGGAATTTGAGATGAAATACATGGGCTTAATATGTTACTTCCTCAGCCCATAAGTATGGACAAGTGATAGTGAATTTTTTGCATCTCGGGGAAAGTATGCCTTTGAAATACTTCAGAGATTTCCCATGAAGAATTGTAAGCCCTTGGACACACCTCTAGCCAGAAACTAGAGGAGGGAGAATGCCACTTCAGGTGAAGGGGTTGATGCTACCATTTACAGGAAGCTTGTGGAGTCCTTGATGTATCTTGTGAACAAAAGACCGAACATATGCTATGGAGTAAACCAGCTTCGTCAAGCTATGGTGAGGCCTACCATGTTGTATTAGAAGGCAAAAAAGCATGTGTTACGATACCTCAAAGGCACTACTAAGTATGTATTATGCTATAAGAGGACAGACAGAGTTAAGATTCAAGGCTTCACTTATGCATATTGGGCAGGAAATCCACCAAAAAGGAAACACGCTTCAGGTGTTATCTTCAGTGTTGGGTCCACAACTATTTCTTGGTACAACAGGAAGCAAATTTTTGTGGCACTCAACCCAGTAGAGGCTAAATACATCGTTGCAAGTCAAATAGCATGCGAGGCCATATGTACGAGGAAAATACTTATGGGTGTTTTTGGTCAAGAGATGAATCTAACAACAATATATTGTGATAATCAGAGTTGTGTTAAGCTCTATAAGAATCTAGTATTTCATGACAAGTCTAGGCACATTGATATCTTGTATCATCACTTGCAGCGCTATCTGTAGAGGAGAATTATGTTTATATATTACATTTCAACTGAGGAGCAAGAGGATGAAATATTGACAAAGGAATTTTCAAGAGGTAAATTCGAATTCCATACGTGCAGGATAGGGGTGCTGAAAAATCCCTTTCTTGCTAAGAGGGAGTGTTAAAAAATGTAGCAAGAAAGGCTCAATTTGACTTTATTGCTAGTCAAATTGAGTAAATTGAATTTCCACATTAGTAGTACAACTTAAAGGAAGTTAACTAGTGTGAGATGGCTCTTGTCACTCAGTTAGCTCGGTAAATTTGAGTTAGGGGCTTGGAGTTCAGTTATGCATGAGTTGATTTCTAAATTTTAGCAATCTAGTTTAGTTATTTTTAGTTATATTCAGTTAACTGCCCTCTAACAATTGATAGAGATAGTTGAAGGTCATTTGTGTAGTGGGACATCAATTTAACTCAAATATCTATCATTTAATCGATCAATCAACCCAAAATAGTTAATGTGTGCATGGAATTGAAATTTCTCAGCTGAAGTGGAAGAGTTAAGGCTAGTGTAGCATGGGTTATATATTAGTCTGAGTGTACAATTGTTGTATGCAGTCGGGAGATCAATCCTTGGGAATTGCATAAGAAAATAGGAGGAAATTCCTATCTTTTAGGAGCTAATTTCCTTAGGAATTGCACCAAGAAATAGGAGGCTAGATGAAAATATAATTGGCTAAGTTTTGGCCATAGTTTCTCATTTAACATAGAGAAGAATTATTCTTTTGCAAGTAGTGCTCAAAGGTAGATCAATCAATTGTAATAGTTTATCTATTCAACTAATTAATGCAAAGAGGATTGAGTGATTTTTCTGAGTTGTGTTCCCCTTGAAATCACCGTGTACTTATGGTTTTTTTTGTTGCATGTCTACACATGTTGTTCTAAATTATGATTTCCATTCCACAGATCAATAGAGTAGAATTGTGCTTCTTGTTTTTTAGTTTAAAATCTTGAGCAATTGCAATTTCTATCAAATTTCTACAATATTTTGAAAAACAATGTGGGCTCTTGAGTTAAATAGTGGTATTTTGATTTTAATGTGCTAACAAATTTTTTTGGTGTCTTTTGTCCCTGTCAAAATTACATCTTCTTTTAATGTTGTTCTATCTGAGCTCACATGTTAAGGACCTATCGAGGGTATGTGTTTGGACTGTGGATAAGGAGGACATCGTGAGGAGCGTCCATGGATCGTGTTAAGCATAGGTAAAGGAGTCATTCCACTATTTCTGTAAACATAATCATTTCTTCTTATAGAAATTAGAAATAATTCTTTATAATTGTAGCTTTCTGGAGATGATACATTGTATCCATTTATGCACTCGAAATATAACTAGTAGAGAGCATCAAAAACAAGTTTCTGTAGTTATTAATGATAAAATTGATCCCTGACATTGAATAATGTGTTCAGTTCTGATTCACCAAATTCAGTTGGAGGTTCACTAATTCCATCAAAAGGACCTAAATTACCGACCGTGTGAAGGGTCATATAACCTCAAAAGGAATACACCTAACATTGGTAAGATCCCGGCAATAGATAAGAGGTTGGGAGAAAAAAAATCAAGCTGGGCCTCACTAAAGTTGAATAGTTGGACATGAGATGTGGCCGGCCTATATTGTAGTGGTACAGTGGGATGAGAAGCCCGACCTATGACTTCGATTCAGCATGGTTAGCCATTGCTTGTTAGAGCAAACTAGTGCGCAGAGGAAAATAAAAGACAAATACAGTATAGAAAATCATACACAAATGACACAGTGATTTAACGCGGTTCACCCAACCAATCTGGGCTACATCCACCAAACAGAGGCATCGGAAATCTTATTATTAAACAGGAGATTACGATAATTTATTTCCTCACACACTCTCTACCTCATCACAAATATCCTGTACGGGCATATTTTTATAGCTAAGAGAATAAAACTGACTCATAAATTCTCTCACAACAAATATAGGATGCATTAACTCTTTTCCCAACAAAATAGAGCTAATATATCAACAAATCCTATTGTTGTCACCTACATGAGATTTTTGCCCAATTTATTAAAATCGAAAATCTCAACTGTCTGCACCTTCATAACAATTAGCTTATTTCTTTATTATTTTTTATCTTTTCTACAAGCCAAGAGAAGCTAAACACCAACGTAGCTTCTCTAACAAAACTGATTTCGTGAACATGTCTGCACAGTTCTCCTTTGTATGCACCTTTTCAAGAGAGACTCCCCTTTCAGTGATAACCTGTCTTACAAAATGGTACTTAATTGGTATATGCTTTGATTTACTATGATAGGCCGGATTCTTAGCCAAATGTATTGCACTTTGACTATCACAAAATAACTTGATGTTGTCCTGCAACTTACCAAATTCACCAAACAAACCTTTCAACCAAATCGCTTCTTTGCAAGCATGAGAAGCAGCAATGTATTCTACTTCAGTAGTGGATAAAGCAACAATATTCTGTAGCTTTGACATCCAGCTGATAGCTCCACCTGCAAGAGTAAATACGTACCCTGAAGTTGACTTTCTCTTATCCAAATCACTTGCAAAATCGGAATCAACATACCTGCAAAAAAATTCACTACTCTTATTGTAAGAAATACAATAACTACTTGTGCCTCTCAAATACCGAAGCACCCATTTCACTGCTGACCAGTGTTCTTTACCTGGATTTGCCATGTACCTACTGACAACCCCAACTGCATGTGAAATATCTGTTCGAGTACAAACCATCGCATACATTAAACATCCTACTACATTGGCATATGGAATTCGAGACATATAATCCTTTTCTTCATCTGTATTAGGACATAAACTCGAACAAAGCTTAAAATGGGAAGCTAAAGGGACTGACACAGGTTTCACATTATTCATACCAAACCTCAAAAGTATTTTCTCAATAAACTTTTGTTGTGATAGCCATAGCTTACCATTGCTCCTGTCTCTGAAAATCTCCATGCCCAAAATCTGTCTTGCTGCTCCTAGATCTTTCATATCAAATGTCCTTGCCATCTGAGCCTTCAACCTGTTGATTTCTTCTATGCTTTTGCTTGCTAAAAGCATATTGTCAACATACAATACCAAGATAATGAATATGCCATTATTCAACTGTTTAAAATAAACACAATGATCATATTCACTTCTAACATATTTCTGACTCAACATGAAAGAATCAAACTTCTTATACCACTGCCGAGGCGACTGCTTCAGGCCATATAATGACTTCTTGAGCCTGCAGACAAATTTCGCATTGCGATGCTGAACAAACCCTTCCGATTGTTCCATATATATTTCCTCATCTAAATCACCATGTAGAAATGCAGTCTTAACATCTAACTGCTGCAACTCTAAATCAAACAAAGGCACTAATGCTAACACAATTCTAATTGAAATAATTTTAACCACTCGCGAAAAAATCTCATGAAAGTCAATACCGGCTTTCTGAGAAAACCCTTTTGCAACCAGTCACGCTTTGTACCTGTCTTCTGTATCATTCACACCTCGTTTCAGCTTGAAGACCCATTTACACCCCACAGTTTTCCTGCCTTTCGGAAGCTCCACCAGATCCCATGTGCCATTCTTATTTAAGGCCATCATTTCGTCCTTCATGGCTGCTTTCCACCTGTCACTTTTCGAACCTTCTATTGCTTCCTGATAGCATAGAGGTTCATTGTCATTAGCAGTAAATGCAACAGAAGTGACATAATCATCATACCTTCTCGGTGGTCGTTTGATTCTGGTCGACCTCCTTAAGGATGTTTCTGGTGCTTCCTCGATTGGTTGACTACCATCTGTAGGATCTTCTTGCCGATCAGTATCTCTGAGACCTGTTCATGATCTAAACCTGAACCCTTTTCATGTTCTAATTCTGAAACCTGTTCATGACTAGTATCTGAACTATGGTCATCATGACTATTGTTAGAAATGCTATCAAACTGAATGTGCTGAAATTCAGATACATCATCTTGTTTCAATCGACTATCTACATCTAAGTGTACAAGACAGGATTCATTAAACTTTACATCTTTGTTGATGATGATTTTGCGGGTAGTAGGATCCCACAATCTATATCCCTTTGTTCCAACACCATACCCAACAAAGATATACCTTTTAGACTTTTCATCTAACTTAGTTCGCTAATGTTTAGGCACTAGAGCATATGCATCACAACCAAACACTCTGAGTTTAGAATAGTCACAAGGGTGTCCTTTCCATACCTCTTGCGGAATCTTGCAGTCTATCATCATCGATGGAGATCGGTTTATCACATAACAAGCTGTTGCCACCGCTTCCATCCACAACTCCTTTTGCAACCCGGTGTTACTTAGCATACTCCTTGCTCTCTCAAGAAGAGTCCTGTTCATGCGTTCCGCAACTCCATTTTGCTGAGGAGTATAAACCGTGGTCTTATGCCTCTCAATCCCTGCATCCTTGCAATAGCTGTCAAACTCCTTGGAAGTAAATTCTCCACCATTGTCAGTTCTTAAACACTTTATTGTTCTACCAGTGCTTTTTTCTACCAATGCTCTAAACTGCTTGAAAAACTGAAAAAACATCAGACTTTCTTTTCAACATGTAGACCCAAACCTTCCTAGAAAAGTCATCAATGAATGATACAAAATAAGATGAACCACCATATGAAGTTGTAGGGGCTGGTCCCCAAACATCTGAATGGATATAATCAAGTATGCCTTTACTAGTATGTTTACCTATATTAAACTTTTGTTTACTTTGTTTTCCAAACAGACAATGCTTACAGAAATCTAACTTTCCAGACTTTAGATTTGGAAGTAAGTTGAGATCAGCCAAAATTTTTAATCCTCTTTCACTCATATGCCCCAATCATTGATGCCATAAGTGAATGGAACTACTGTCATGTTCAAACACAGTAGACACAAAATCTGACCATGTACCTCCTTCTAACTGAAATAGATTTCCTACTTTCTTAGCTTTCATAACTAGTAAAATACCTTTGTAAAATTTCATTACTCCACCTTGAATTACAGTCTTATATCCATTTGAATCAAGTGCGTCTAGTGAAATCAATTTTTTCCTTAAATCTGGTACATGCCTCACATCAGTTAATATTCTAGCTGTCCCATCAAACATTTGTAGTTGTATGCTCCCAATCCCAACAATATTACATGTTACATCATTACCCATGTACACAACTCTATCATTAATTGATTTATATTCCTTAAGCCATTCTTTATGGATACACATGTGGTTTGATGCACCGGAATCTAACAACCAATGTTGACCATGATTTGACACATTAACTGATAATACTTCATCACTCATACCTGGACCAGATGTCGAACCTGTATCTGTCGTATTTGCCTCCTTCTTCTCTATCGAAGACTCTGCTTTTGAATTTTGCTGCTGTCACTTCCAGCAGTCCTTCTTTAAATGTCCTGATTTGCCACAAAACCAACACTTTAGCTTACTCTTCTTCCCTTTCGACTTTGAGTCGCTCGGCTTCTTAGGGCGTCTTTCTTTCGAACGACCTCTAACCATCATAGCTTCTGACGTAGAGGTTTCGAAATGCGACCTCCTCCTTGTTTCTTCCGATAATACGGATGCAACTACATCATCAAACTCAATAGTTTCTAGTGAACTAAGACTTATAGAAGTAACAAAATGATCCCATGACTCGGGCAATGAGCACAATAAAGTAATAGCTTTAAGAAGAGTATTAAAAGCATTTAAATGATCAGCAATCAATCTACCTTCCTTCATTCGCAAACTGTACAACTGTCGCTTCAGGAGAATCCTATTGGTTAAGGATTTGGTCATGTACAGTTTCTCCAGTTTTGTCCACAAACCAGCAGCTGTTGTCTCCGACACGATATTAAACAGGACATCATC
>APFE031278443.1:219619-250021 GCA_000404065.3 Pinus taeda
CATTTCTTTGCAAATTATCATCCTTAACCTACCACATACCATTCTCCCATAAATGTGTCCACCATTCTACAAGATACCCTCACTCTCAACCCTTGACATCAACATCTCTAGCATTCTCTAGTTATCTATGCATCCACCATTCTACATGATACCCTCACCCTTTTCCCTCTACCTTTACATTCCTTTTCACCATACATCTATATAGTTGTATGCTCCCTATGCCATACACCATACATATGATATACACAATTTTCCCCATAAATTCATATGCCCCATAGAGAATTCCTTGTAGTTATTGATGATGTAAACAAATAATTTCAAAAAATACTCGAGGGTTATGAGAAATATAAGCACCGTGTCACTAACCAAAGAATTTAGTAATGAGATAAAAGAATTAAAATATTAAATAATGGATATGCAAGCCTGGGGATGTACATATAAAATAATTAATGGTTTTGTCGATGAGATTTGTAATAATTTGAGTGGCCTTGATACAAGTTTCTTTAACACAGTGGCTCAAAAAGTTAGTAAAATGGATGAATTTTACAAAAGGCTTGAAGTCGTGGAAAGCAAGGCCAACAGAAATGCAGACAAGGGATTGAGTAGCCCAAATTCACACTCCCCTTTTCCACTTCTAAAGCATTCATCTAAATTTTTTTTCCTATAATGGATTTACTCACAAATAAAAAGTTAACCTACCTATATTTGATGGAGGGGATGATAGAGAGACCACAAGATGAATAAATATAATCAAGCATTATTTTCATTTGCACCAAATTTATAACAATAAACAAAGAATAAATTTTACATACTTGTACCAAGAAATATCAACTTGCAATTGGCTCTTGTGGTGGCACTCATTTAGACGACATTTTTTCATAGGTTCAAAACATCAAGGAAAATATTTTTTCTCCAAACTCACTAGATTACCATAGTTTAGTTTGGAGGATGTGTTTTTTAATGATTTACATGTGTTAAGCTACTCACAAGCCTATATTACAAAATAAGTATCTCTGACAAATTCCCATATTTAGATTGAAAGAAATCATGAGGAATGAATTCAAAATTAAAGATATAAACATCATATGCAAGCATAACTAAAGGCCCAAATTACTTAAGAAAATTGATGTCCATGCCAACAAGACACTTGGTCCCCCTTCAAGGAACCAAGCCCAAGGTACATTTCCCCTAATAAAAATATTCCACCACTTAGTAAAAGGGAATTGAATAGTTTGCTTCTTAGATGTCATGCTCCCAATTGGAGGCTAGGCCACAAATGCGAGGAAAATAAATTCTATCTATCTTAAGTATAGACTAATAGTGACAAGGAGATACACAAATTATTTCCATCTAACACATGTTCAGAAATTTTAAATAAAAATTACAAAAATCCTACAAGATCTAACAATCAAAATTTCCTTTGAACACTCTTGTTTGTAATGTTGATTGACATTTCTCAATCCAATCTCTATTCAAGTTTTCAACTACATCAAAAATACAAGAGTAGAAATGATAATAGAAAGTGAGAGTTCTCATAACTTTATTGAAATTAAAATAGAAAAAAAAAATATTTTTGTTTATCCTTCTTATGACCCTCAAGCAAAATTATGTGGAATAAAACGATATTGCGCATGAAGAAATGTCATAAGCTTATATTTTCAATTAGTGGTTACCGATTACGATCCCCCACTTATACCATGGAAATTAGGCAAGTGGATATAGTATTAGGTTCCTAGTGGTTGTCCATGATTGGTACAATGTGATTAAGCTTAAATAATCAATTCCAAAAGTTCTTTCAAAATGGGAAGAAGTACAAGTTTTATAGAATCAAAAGCCCATGCCCCCAAATAATCTCGTCTAATAAAATGGAGAATATGAATAGGAAAGGAGCCCAAGCTTAACCTTTCCACTGCTATTTAATGGAGGCAACCTCTATTGAAAATTATGTTCCTAAATATCTTGATAAGATTCTCAAAAACTTTATTACCATTTTTCAAGACCTACTCAAGATCTCTCTCTGGCATGTTCCAAAGCTCATATCATGGAAAAATAGAGTTTTATATTCAATTATATTGATGTATAGAATGTGACACTTGTCAACACCAAAAGCTTAAATCAATGGCTTCTAAAAGTGTTAACTAGTACCTTATATAGTGGAGAAACTCACAAGATGAAGTCTACATGTGGAAATGAGGAATTTAGATCCAAATATCCTTCATTACCAATGCTTCGTAGTTTAAGAATTTTAGAGAAGGAGACTTGTAATATACCTAAAAGTATATTAAAATAAAGTAAACTAAAAGTGATGTAATAATTATTGTAGGTGCATTATTACTGTATAATTAGGATTTATTGAGTCCTCTAAAATCCAAAGAAATACAATTTTTATACAATTTTTTGTTGTTTGACATGGGTGAAACCTTTTTTGATGGTTTGAGATGTGATGCTCCCTTATGCTAAAATTTCCTATATGTTTGCTTTATATAATATTGAACTCAAGTTCATCCCTTAAATACTACTTTGAAGGAGGTTGTTCACCTTGGTATTTTGGATAATTTTTACCAGAATGCCCATAAGCATGGAAATAAATGCACTTAAGGAATTTTTCCATAATTAAGAGTTGGATGGTGGTTGTATTAATCTAGATTAATTTTTAAATATTTTTGGAGACCCTTCTCCAAATCAATCTCCATGCACATTCTCGCACAAGTCTAATACAAATTCCTTTTTGGTTTTGCATGATCAATGGAATGACCAAGTTTTTTTCCTATCTATTTAAGAGAGAAATTAGTCAAAAAAATTAATCGAAGGTGAGGTAAGAGGACTCATATTGGGGTTGATATAACCTCCTATTTTAGACTAAAGTGAAGCACCCACGGGGATAGATAGATTCCCTTGAATCCCAAGAAGTATGTCCCAAATATGAATATCATATTTCAATATTTCTTATTTAAAAGTGAAAAGAATAATAACCACAATCATAGGAAAATGATGTTAAATATCATGTAATCTCGTGGAACCATTATTCTACTACAAATATTTCCACAACCTTTAGGAAATACTAATGAATTTGAAAATTTCCAACTAGAGTCCATAGAGAAAAAAATGAGGGCTTTCCTTCTTCACTCTAGAGATGAGAGATCTTGTCGAGGGATGGGTTTTAGTCATATTACAAGACATTATTGTTGAGTATGATTTTGTTTTCTTGGAATTAGGGACCAAACTAATGTGTTTAAGGTTTATTTCTCCTTGTAGGAGTCTCCCGTAGATTACGACCTAATCCCTACAAGTGATGATGGTGACCCTTCTTTAGAAATGGCCAGTGGCCACGTCAGCACTAGATAACTCTAACTACAAAGATTTCTTGTGTTTGTTGGATCTTCAACTAGTGAGCGAAAGATTTAAACCTACTCTATGGAGACATATACTCTAAGTAGCAAACAAAACTCTTTTCAAACAACTTTGGCTTTCTCTAGTGTAGGTCCTACAAGAAAGTTTCTCAAAAAAATGGGGATGATGGCTTAAGTAAACCCTAATAACTATGGAGGACTTGCTCAATGACCTCATTCATTGATACTTGTTACAAGTAAATGATATAATATTATAAATAATAGTAATTTAGATTTTTTATTAAATATTAAAAATATAACGATGAAAAACATTTTTAATTTATAAATTAAATTTATTATTTTTATATAAAATATTACAACATATAATTATTTCTCTATAATTTATCTTTTTTATATTAAATAATATAACAAAATAAATGATAATTGATTTTTATTTATAAAATTTAATCAATTATTTTAATAAATGAAAATACATTATAATTAATAATTCTTTCTTTATTTAAAAGCTATGATGCACATACCCACAGTGAATGACTATGGAATGTGCACAAGTCATATTTAAGAGTTGGGACACTTGACGACAATGGAGATTTATGTGTCCTCTCATGTGGTGATGATAGTTAAATGATGATCCAATATGAGATGGAACACTGAGGAAGATGGTATTTATAGGGTGGTGTTCAAGTCAAGAGTTGATCTACCATCACGCCATTGTTGTGAGGTGGTAATGTTTTTCGAGAGTCCTCTTATGGAAAAATGAGGGATGCATATAGGAGGATGTAGAACTCTTTCGAAAATCATAATGATACAACCTCATGGGTTATGGTTGGTTAAAACACTATGCATTTACTTTATGAAACATATGGGCATTAAATATAATTGATTTGCTCAGCTCTGTTTCATTTTAAAGATACCACGACTTTCCTTAACCGTTGATATACCAAGAATTGAGATTGGCACAATCCCCTGTTGTGGGAGTTTAGGGCTCCACCCAAACTCATGAATTGTGCTCAATTCACATATAAGGTAAGTGCAACTTGTAGGCTTGGTGGTTAATTCAACTATGATTTTCAACAAAATTGACGCAGCTTTGAGTTTAATAGTGATATATCACTCTCCTATGAGCTTCAGGTCTCAATTCGACTCTTGTTTTAATCTAATTAAAAAAGTGAAGCATGTTATATATCTTTCCTTTCATGGTTTTCATGTTTTCTATAGTTTATATGTGGTGTGTGTTATATTTAAAGCTTTTTCCTTCCATATATTCATATTTCCTTTTCACTCTTGGTTTAATCCTCTTCCTTTGAAGTTGTTCTATGTTATCGTTTTTGTATTTGGATTAGATAGAACTAGGTTTTATTTTATCTTTGGGGGGAGTTCTATAGTTATTACTTCTTTTTATTGGCTCCAAGAATTCATTCCTTTCCTATAACCTCTTTTCTCTTTACAACCTGCTTGACTCATCCATGTCTTTTGGCTAGTTGTGGGGATCTTCCTTTAGCTCTGAGTTCATAAAAAGGTTTAATATCATAGAATATTATTTTCATTTTAGTTACTCTAGAGGTTGCAAGGGAATAACAGATCACCTTCCCCCCTCTAACTCAAAGGTGAAATTATCTATAGAATGCTCAATGTTTGTTTATGTGATTTCCACTGCTCCTGAAACAAGGAGAGAAATTCAGGAGATCTAAACGGAGGCTAGGATAGAAAGAATATTTATTACTAATGCTGAAGTGGAGGAGAAAGTTGGAGGCTTGTCCCTTCATAGTGAAAATATGAGGACCTAACAAACCAAGTGTATGCAAACCATAAGTATCTACTGGTAATTGAAAACATCATGGGTAAAGTTTTGGTGGAGCATTCTGAATCTCAACAAGAGATAATTCTTTGCATCAATGAGATGTAAAAACAAACCAAGAAACTCACCAAAAACGTATCCATATTAGCTAATAAGATGGAAAATAATGAAATTGCAACATCTACAGAGGAAGATGCATTCCTTAATACTATTTAGGTTGACTGAGCTTCCAAATAGATGTTTTTTCTTGGTTCATTTTTTTCTATATATAGTGCTAGTAGTAAGGATTCTATACATAGATTTAGTAATATGTTTCACAGTAAAATCATAGGAAAATAGAGACTTCATTATCTTTCATGTCTTTTAATTAAATTCAAAAAAAATATTTGGATTTTTTTATTTATTGTTATGCTACTATTCTCATTCTCTAGTGGTAGACTAGCAGGCACACCTAATTTTGTATATCTTTAATAGTGAAGTAATACAAAGGTTTCCTAATTTAGAAAAATAAATAAGTTATATTGTACTAGTTTCTTATAGGAAATATTAAGTTGGGAGTGACAATATTAGGTATTAAAAATATATAAAATATTTTAGAATACAATATATCTAGATAATTGATACATTTTAAATTTTATTTCATACAATTAAATATCTCCACTCGTAGTCTATACTAGAATTTATTATGCTAGTATATTAAATTCTATTTCACCATCATGTCTTTGTATAGTTTTGAACACGTGTACCTCCTATCCTCGGTAATCATGTTAGGTGTTAAAGGTATTCAAGTGGGCATGATGTTGGTTGTTGTGGGTAACCATGGTGGTTTGAGTTTTGCGATTATGAAGGGTATTTAGCTCATTAAGGGATGTGATAAAATGTTAATGCACATTGAACATGGGATATAAAACACATCCTTATGATCATTCACCATAGCGCAATAATATTTCATCATAATTGTGTTCATTATTGCTCCATATAGGGTAAGTTTTGATAGATATTGGATCTTTCCAAATTATGGCAAGTTATTTTATTTTCACCCTATCTCTCCATGTCTACTTGGATCTCCCCACTTTGTTGAATTATTGAAATATTCACTTTATCTTAGCTTCATTTTAGGGTCTTCTTCACTTTCTTTCTTTCTCTAGCATGGATCTCGAAGCCTCTTGTTGAAGGTGCCAACCTCGCAACACATGTTTCCTCTAAATCGATGCCAGGTATAATGTTGTAGATATAACGACCTTTCACCAAATTACCCCTCATGAGATCAATTTGAATTTGAGCTCATTGACGTTGGTTAACACATTGGACAAGGTTTCATCGCTGATGAAAAGGTGGATGCAAAATTTCTCCTTTGTTTCATGACTTAGGAAACACCCATAGTAGAAATTCCAAGTATTACATGACTAGTGACCTATATTAATAGATAAAAATAGTAACAAGGAAGGTCTTAACTAAAATAAATGTGTCTTACAACAAGATAATACTATGTATGGATGAAATTGTTACTACACTTTTAGAGGGTGGACAATCAAGTCAAGGTAATTTCAAGGACCATTTTGGCCTTGGAGGTGTAACTTCTCCATGCCTTAATCTTCTCTTTGGAGTATCCTTTGTTGACTACAAAGCTCAGGGATTTGATGCTATTATCATCCAACATTGGCATCTCTTTCCATCCTCCCTTCTCCCTCTCCCTCCAGGCCATTAGTACCTCTCGTTAGTCCTCCCCCCCTAGATTTCCTCAAAATCATTTTCGATGGAGCATCAAAAGGTAACCCAAGTCTCTCTGGTTTTAGTGGTATCATTAGACACCATCAATGATCTCCCCTTCATCTTTATTATGGTTCCTTGGGAGTAAATATCAATAATTTTGCAGAACTTAAAAGGCTTGTTTCAGGATTAAAATTAGCTCAGTGACCTCTAAGATACACTAAAATCATTCTTGAAGGAGACTCATATTATCATAAACATGCTTAGGAAAATTAAGAATAATACTCCTATTTCCAAAGTATCAACTAGTTGGAGATTGGAGACCTTCTCTACCAAACCTCCTCCATATCATCTCCCCTTCACATGTTCAACACATAGGTAACAAAGTGGTGGATATGTTGGAAAATCATGGATGTATGGATTCCTTGGTCACAATCTCTTCTCCTTGGAACCTTTTGAGAAAATCCCCTCACAAAGAAGATTACTGATGATTGATTGAAACATATTTGGATTCTCTAGATGATGTATCACACCCCTAGGATAGGGTGATACATGCATGAAAAATGAGAGGGCATTGCCACTGCCCCGTCTAACAATTGCATTGGAGGTAATGGAAACACACCTACAATAAAAGTAAATTCCAACCTGTGTGGCCATTAAGCCATTCCGCTAGTTTCAAATGATGATATGGTGTCCATAAATGAGTGAAAATATTGAGAAATTAAAGAGGGAAACACACATGGAAATTCCACTTAATTGTCTGAGGCTCCACAGGGAGGCTGCAAATTCAGGTCTCCAAGCAGGACACAACTTGACAAATTGATATTATTATTTTTGACACACCAAATTTCAAATTCTCAGGTCAGTGGGGTTGAATATCAAAAGTCTCGATAGGAGACCCAGGCTTAGACAACTTCAGTGGTTGTTTCTATCTAGTTCATGACCCTTGGTGTGATATTTCTCCCTAATTCTGTGGATTGCTTGTTGTTACTCATTTTGGGCTTTAAATTCTATCATTAGATGTGTTGTTTTCATTTCGATATTGACTATGATGGCGTTCCTTTTCCCTGGATGGCAAGTAATTGTTGTATTTATTCTATGGTGGGTTGCATGTCAAATTGAGGTCGGGTATTGGGAGTCTCAATGAAAGAGGAAGAATTATATCGATCGCTCATGCTATGTGCATTTCCTTCTTGATCTGTTTATGGACTCCTCCCTGTTCGAGACAACCCTCCTAGTCCATGGACGACTTTCCCAGTTGAAAGGTGGTTTATTGGAGCCTTGATAGTGGGTGGAATTATATGGTCCTTATATTGGTGTAAGCATGACTCTGTTGGGCCTTAGAGATTTCTCTTTTTGCAAGTCACGTAGGGGTATGAGGTAAATTCATGTGCTCCTTTGTTCAAAGTTATTTTTTTGGTTCCTGAGTGGTTTTTCTTTTATAAGCTGGTAATTTGGGACCTTTGTGGTGTAAAGAGGCTTGGTGGTTAAACACATCTGGTGCTAGTTTATGTTTCTGTTTACAATACTGGTCTGCAGGGCTAGTTTCACTATTTTTTTATGAAAATGTCTCTGGATTACATGGTCCTTATGTTGGTGCAAACATGAATCTACTAGGCCCTTGGAGATTTCCTCCTTTGCATGCTACATAGGGATATGAGGTAAGTTGATGCACTCCTCTATTTCCTAGTCCCTAAGTGGTTCATCTATTGTAAAGCTGATAATTTGAGGACTAAGTGGTGAAGAGAGGCTTAGTGGGTTAACATGTCTAGCGTTGGTTCAAGTTTCTCTTTTTGATATATGTTTTCAGGGCTGGTTTAATTATTTTCTTATTATTATGTCTCTACAATGATTACTCGTTTTTGAAGGGAGCTCTTTAAGCAATGGGTTGACAGGTGATCTAGAGGAATTTGGTGGATGGTGGTGCAGTTATAAATGTTGCATAATTGTGTTACTGCAATGATTTTTATTCTAAGTGGTTCTTATAACCTCTACATTAGAGTCCTAAGTATTATTAAGTTTAGGTATCATACTTCTTGGAGCCTCCAGTTTGCCTCTAATCATTGGGAAGAAAATATTTCCCATGGTTTCTTGGTTATTTTTTTCCTCATGTCATGTCAGGGAGCTTAGGTCAAAGGAGTGAATGCTTCTTATAGTGCGGGAGTCTATTGTGGGTGAACTCAAATGCCCCATAAGATTCAAGGCTTCCCTTCTCGTTATCAAGAACTCAACCCTACCCATGTTCAGGCTAAACTCACTAGTATGGAGGAGGTAGCCTGTTCTCATCAATCCTCCATCTCAAACACATATGTCCTAGCTGAGTGGGTTGATTGAGTGTTAGATACTGGCCACAGAAGAGGGAGGTACAAATAATATATGCAAGCAATTAAACTATATTGGAAAATGAAATTTCTAATGGGTTAAACTACCTTAGATCACCATGAATCTCATATGGATATCCTCTATTCCTTTGAGCACATACACAAGCATCTCAACACTCTCAATAAAGTGGATTAAGCACCATATTAACATCCCCTTCACTACAAGGTATACTTCAATAGACCTGGCATCTCTCATTTTAGTAAAAGAATCTAGTTTTTGTTTCTATGCCTTTCTATTATTTATTTATTCCTTTTCTTATCTCATCTTCCCTCAAACATTTCCCTGATGATGGATCCTCGTTTGGATTCGAAACATTGACAAAATTAGATTACTACTATGGAAAATCTAAAATCTCCATATATAAAAGGACATGATTCAGACCCCTTAGCATGATGAAGAATGATTTTGGTGTGTGATAGAATATCAATCATTTCTTTTGTAACATGCTAATTTGACTCGAATATTAGATGTATCTTGCTTATTTTTATATCTTTTAAGTTTCAATTGGCTCTCATTCCCTTAAGGAGAGTGTATTTTTGGCTCTAGTTTCGTGTCACTTGTGAGAGACTGGCTTGGATTTTGGACACTACTATATAATTCCTAGGCTTTCTAGTTAATAGAATTTATCCCACACACACACACATTATTTTCATGTTTTGAATTTTGTTTTGAATGGGTCTACTGATAAGTGTGCAAAGTGGGGACTCCTTGGATTCATAATTTAATTCTGCATCCAACAGGTGCCTACACTTGACATTTGAGTAACCCTAAAAGAAGATAAGCTAAATATGTAATAAAAAAGAGTAGTTTTCTTTCTTTTCTTTTAAAAAATTACAACTCTTGTTTTTATCATTTCAACTATTAATTTATTATATTCCTTAGGAAGCCCATTTTAGACTCTAAAATTCCCCTAATGATTATGTTCTAAAAAGTATTTTGGAGGTTTCTATAATGAAAAACTAGGTTACATATATTTGATTGAAGCAAAAGATGTATTAGAACCATTATAGTGGTGGAAGAATGTATGAAAACTAAAAAAATCATTAAAGGATGATATTTTCATATATCCAACTTTAAATAAAAAAGTGCTTGGATGGGAAATTTTGGAGAGAAGGCATATGCAATTTAATATGTTCTCTTTTTACAAGGTAAGTGATGAACAAAACTCTCACGTGCTTACGCTTTTTTTCCTTATTCTTCCTAGTTAATGACAAAATTAAACAAATTAGTAGGATATAAGAAAGGGTAGAAAGGTAATAAAATAAAGGAGTGTTTTAGAAGTTGGTGCGGATTCCTATCCTTATAAAAGGTCAAGGCCTCATCTATTATTACAACATGAGGAGTTTGACTTACTAGGAATGTGATCTCTATTGAAGACATATTTGTCTTTCCACTTTAGCATGCCATGTATGCCAATTTGAACTTTGTCGATGGTTTACTTTAGTTAAAACCTTCAAATCCTATAAGGGTAGTTATGGAAGAAGAGATAGATAAGTCTGGATGAGTTTATTTCAATGGAGATACCTAAGGGGATCCATATGCAGTTTTGAAAAGTTAATTGTAATAAATATATTAATAAATTTTAAAAGTTTATTAATATATTTATAAATATAAAATAATTAAAGTATATTTAAAGAAATGTATTTTTTTTGTTAAAATGATAATTGAGTCTGAGGAGGTTTTTTTTTTCCTCTTCTGAAGTATTCCCAATTTTGAATCTTAACTATTTTACAATATGTAATTCTTAAAATTTAATTATATTAATTTATTTAAAATAAATAAATAAACTTGACTTTAAAATATTGATACAAGTATGAAAAAGAAGTCTAAAAATTAGGTTATATAACTGAAAAAACCCTTTAATGATATAAATAATGGCAAATGCCTATATAAATAAATTAATAAATTTAATCACAATATTTAATTAAATAATGATCACAAAATATAGAAATAAATTTAATCACAATATTTAATTAAATAGTGACCATTTTATCTGATAAAATGTTATTATTAAATGTGAGTAGTTTTTTTCCCTTCTAAATATTCCAAGTTTTGGATCTTAACTAATTTACAATATGAAACACTTAAAATACAATTACACTAATTAAATTTCACAAAAAAAAACACATCAAAATGGACTTTAATCTAGTTATGTGTTCCTTCAAACTTGAAATTTAAGGAACATTAAACTTAGTCGTATAAGTTAAATGACCGAATTCTAACTTCTGTGATCCATATTTGACAATGGAGAAAAAACTTGTAATCACATCAAAGAAGTTTTGTCAATGCTTTTATAACCATCCAGTGTAGATGGAGAATCACATCATGGCCCGAAATTAAATAAAGAGAGCAATGTAGAGACCCTTAATACTTTTAATGGTTATAATAAATAGCTAGCTTTAAAAAATAATATTTTAATATATAACATCAATTATTTAAATCAAATTATATTAAAATTAAATCAAATATTAAGTTCAAATATTTAAATTAAAATATGATTAAAATTATTATTTTTTAGTCAAAGTCCAACTGAAAGTATGGAGTTAAGAATTTGAAAAAAATAAAAATAATAGTCAAATTCAACTTAAAAGATAGAGTCAAGACTCAATAAAAAATTTCTTGAATAATCAATGAAATAATTAAAAAGAATTAAAATTAATCAAAATTAATAAAACACATTAACAATAATAAAAATAAAAATAAAAATAAATTGAATAATAATATAATATAATAAAAATATTAAAAAAATAAGATTCAATATAACATACATATAAAAATCTGCCATAAAAATCTAAAATTAAAAATAAAAGAAATTTAAATAAATGAAAAGTAAATTCATTTAAGTTAAATTAAAAAATATTAAATTAAATTAAGTTAGGAAAACAATGCAGGGACCAATATCTAGTAATTTTCCAGCTATTGTCTCTATTAAGATTACCAAGTCTTTTTCCAATTTCCAAGGATTCCCTAAATTTTCGATGATAGAAAATGATTAATTCTAACAATCACCTGGGCCTATTCAATACAGATGTGATGTTTATTATTTTCTGCATGTTCTTCCAAAGATGAGGAATGGGTCCTACCATGCTTGATGTTAGTTGCGTGCTCATGAATACTTTAATTAATGGAGCAACCAATTTCACCTATTTAGGGAGTTCGATAAGAATATGAGATGATATAAACACCTTTCATATTCTTAGGGTCAAGCTCCAAATGATATTTAGAGGCCTAAAGGTTGAGGAAACCTTATGCTTCCTTACTATCCTCGCAATCTTGTTAGTGGTCCCTTGGATAAATGGGAGATGCACCCTTGAAAACTGATCCTTGGGTTCTTTCTTAATCATAGGACCTTTTTCAGCTTTAAGGAAAGCCTTAAGACATTGGTGCCTATTGTACCCATTATTATTGAAAACATTAATGAGATGAGTTTTCTCATCATTAAGATGGTTTTCATCAGAAACTTTAAAGCCCAAATCGCTAAAGTGTTGAGAACACCTAGCTTTTGAGCACGAAAATGATGAGATTTAGCATGAAGATATTGTTCTGTATGAGTTTTCTTAAGAAATACCTGATGAGAGAAAGGACCATCATCCTTCCTCGAAAGGAGGGCGTCTAGGAAAGGAAAACTTCCATTGTTTTCACATTCCATGGTGAAATTTATGGAGCTATATTGATTGTTAAGATGTTGGAAAAAAAGTTCCAATTTTTCCCGACCATGGGACCTAATGACACAAGTAGAGGTAAAAAGTAGAGGTGAGACAATTTTCTCAATTCTAAGGTAAATAACTTGAACCAAGATTTAGAATATTAATGCAAGTAAGAAAGACAACAAGCAATATAGTTGAAAAGAAGCCTAAAAACTAGGCTACATTACTAAAAGAAATCCTTTAATATTACAAATAATGGGAAATACCAATGCAAACATAACTAAAAACATAATGGGAAATACCAATGCACACATAACTAAAAATAATATTTAATAATACAAATAATCACAAATAACAAAGCAAATAAATTAATAGATTTAATCATAGTATTTAATTAAATAGTGACCACATTTTTTTTATAAATAAGTATATAATATTTAGGATAGTGATGCAAGTAAGAAAGACAATTAGTAATAAAGTTGAAATAAGCCTTAAAAACTAGGGTGTATAACTCAACAAAAACCTTTAATAATACAAATAATAGCAAATGCCAAGTCAAATAAATTAATAAATTTAATCACAATATTTAATTAAATAGTGACTCCAAAATATATTCTTTTGTAATAAGAATATAAGATTTAGGATATTGATGCAAGTAAGAAATACAACCAGGGATAGAGTTGAAAAGAAGCTTTAAAAACTAAGTTAAATAACTTAAAAACTTTAATAATATAAATAATCCCAAATACCAATGCAAATATGATTAATAAATTTAATCCACAATATTTGATTAAAATATATATACTTTTAATAAAAATATAAGACTTAAGATATTGATACAAAACTAAAAACTTTTAATAATATAAATAATCACAAATACCAACACAAAAATAAATTAATAAATTTAATTACAATATTTTAATTAATATTTAATAAATAGTAAACATAGTTTTTAATAAATATTTTAAATATACATATGGTAGCTATAATAAAAAACTCTAAAATGTAACCTAGTCTTTTTCCATATAAACAGGATACACACCCTACTTTTACCTTTCAATAACTTTCACTAAATGACACATCACTTTTCACTAAATGCCACATCACTTATAATGAATGCTAATTTCAATATTTAAAAGCATGTTTCCTTCTAAGACAAGTTCTGACAAGTTCTGATTAGTGGATACGCTGGCATATCAAAATGGTAATTGTTTAACTCGTTTTCCTTGTTGCCCTTTAAAATAGTCTTTGCATTTGCAAGATAGCGATGCCACGCTTGACGGTGGACTTCAAATGAAACGATAACAAATGGGAAGAAGGGAAACAACGTGGGTTGCTTGGAATGGCGAGCAAATATTATAAACAATAATGCTATATATATATATATAGTTAGTTGTTTACAGGCAGGGCGGTCATAAATGAGTTGAATGTAGACGTTAACCAGCGCGTGACTCTTGAAGGTCACACTCCCTATAAATGAGCGCTCATACTCGCCTTCTCTCCACAAGTTTACTTGCCTAGTCGTAAGGAAAGGGAATAGTAAGCTTGTGGTCTATTATTTGATATTCAGCAGAAGCAGCGATATTGAGAAGAGGATGGCCACTGTGAGTCGTGTTGCGTTGGTTCTTTTCTCTTGATATTTGTCATCACCCTTGGTATTACTTTTTCTTGCCTTTGATTCTTCTCATGCATTCATTTTTTTGGGCAGTTTTATGGGTGTTTAAACTTTTGCAGGAGTCATCTTGTAATTTTCATAATTAATTCCGGCTTTTCAAATTTTTGTTGTTTAAAATTGAGAAGGATATAAGCAATATGAATGCAAGTGTTATTAAATTTTGGTGTTTGAAAATCGATAAAAAATTTTAGTGTTTGAAATCGATTTGCAAATAATTCACCTCTGTTCAAATCTTTAAAATGCCTCACCCATACACCTTTAGTACGGTAGATACGCCCTTAGTAGGGTAAGATACCAGCAATATAAATGCAAATACCATCAAATTGTAATTTCAATAAACAACCCCTTTATTTTTCCATTGATAGACTAACTTGTCTGGTGGCTATTTGTGTTGTGTGGTTCAACATTTTCAGAGATGCAGGTGGATGGCGTTGCAGGAGAACGAGTATGTAAAGCGGCTAGCCACAAGTTCAAGGGACGCTGCGAGAAGGACGCCAACTGCAAAACCATTTGCAAAACTGAAGGATTTGAGGATGGTAGCTGCCACCACACTCACGTCGTCAATAAGAAATGTTTATGCAGCAAACACTGCTAAGATTGTTCTCTTCATCTTATCATTGTCCGCCATCTCTTTCAATCAGTTCAATGTGTGCCACGTTCATTGTCCGCGGTTTTTTTTCATAAGTTCAGCGTGTTACGTTCATTCTTCGCCATGTTCAGTGTGTGCCCTTGTCTGTTAATAGCAGTAAACATCATGTATTCCTGCGTCACGTGACGTGAGATTGCCATGTTCCAATCCATGTAATAAATTATCACTGTTTGGTTTAAACTTAAAGTTGAGTTACTCTACTGACTAGTCTATGAAATTAAAATGTATTATTTAAATTTATTTATATGTAAGGTGATGGGTAAGTGTAAAATTGTGATGAAAGATATCATTGTAAATATTATTTTTAATTGTTTGTTTTCAGTTTTATTTTTATTTCATTGATTTATTTATTTAATTATTTTTTGGTTATTACTTCCATTTTTATAAATTGTATCTTTTTCAAGATAACACATTTTAAAAGGAAAAAATAATTAATTTTTTTTTTTCAAATAATATACTTTTGTAATGATTTCGGTAATTCACAAAATTACTTTCCCTGTTTCTTAAAAAAAACATATATATATATATATATAATATTTGGGCAAGGATTAGTGTTTACTTTGTGTAATTTATTGGAAATATTATTAATGCAAAATTGAGCATGAATAAAAGAAAATTACATTCAGTAACTTCGAGTAAGGAAGTTATTCCCTTAATGATAATGTTTCTTTTTATATATTAAAAAAAAAAAACAGTTGTCAAGAAGGGAAGAGAAACCCTAACTATTTTTGCTCTTCCTTAGAAAGGATGGAGGAAACCAGGCTGTTAGAGAACAGACGGAGGAAGGAAGGAAAACATGTTAAGTTTGGTAGGGACCAGATAACATGGCACAAGCTCTGCATTAAAGAAATTGCTGAAGGCAGTGGTCTGGCAATAAGCTTGGGGGGAGACATAATTCGAGTAATTAGTCTCGTGGTTAGGAGGATTGACAAGCATAAGCAATTTCTTGTTTCTAAACCAGAAGAGGTGTGGAAGTATACAGACAAATAACACAGGTAAGTATGACTGTGGAATTTCATACAGTTACAGCGTTTGTATCATTTGGTTAAACAAATAAAGACTTAACAGTAATCTGTGAAATAAACTGACACGAATTTTATTCAGAAACTACTGCATTGGAGCTAAATGAATATAGAGTAGCTTTAATTATTCGCTAGCCTCAGGTAACTCCTCAGTGATAGGAGGGTAACTGGAAGAGCTGTAAGCGACAAATGAAACAGTGAAAACATTTATGAGAAATGTAGGCTATAATAAACGGAGCCAAATAAGAAAAATATTCCAGACTTTTTAGATGACTCGACAAGCAGAATAATAGACCGGTAAAGGAAAGACAGGAGGAAAACCCTTATTTGACTAGATACAACCATAAGCAAAATTGAAGTAAATTCCTTGAGATAGATAAATCTTACAGGAATTCGAAGCATATTTAACAGGGTAGTGTTATGTTTCAAACGCTGTGGAAAAATTACCATAAATACCATGACTGAGTAACTAAAACTAAACAAATGCCGCAAGAAATCGTGATTCATTATCACTCTATGCGTGCTAAGACGGTTTCACCGAAAATACATAATAGCCCAAGACTGAAGGGCGATAACTTAAACATTAAAAGAAGTCCAATACTCAAATATTAGGAGCAGCCCATATAAATCATTCCGTTGTCGACTAAGTACAAAGGGTTCCTATAGCAAAAGAATTCCGTAAACAAAAACCATTCATGCACGCGATAATCCAGAACATATATATATATATATATATATATATATAATTATTATATATATATATATATATTATATATATGAAATTATGCAAATCTGTAATACAGTACTATAACAAATAAATCTTTCATTAGTTGAATTACAATGTGCCGAGGCCGTAAGGGCGAATCCATAGAAACATTCTAAGGATTCAAGACCCGGCTCAGAGTTAAATTCCATAGACAAAAGAACTTCAGGAATCCATGAAAAGAAATAGTAATATGCCAATAAATACCAAAGGTTATATATATAAAGAGCTTGAAAGCAGATTAACCTTGATGTCAAGAAAAACTGAAAATCTTAACATAAGAATGTGAGTCTCTACATACGACTAGTCCAACAGCTAACTAATGGAGGAAAATGTCACAAAAATATTTACAATTCCCTGGACAAGAGTCCATGAGTAGCAAATAATATGTATACAAATATCCACACAGTTGGAATAAGAAACCCCAGGTCGGGAAACATCTTGCAGTAACCCACAGCCGAGAAATTACTGAAGACTTCAACATTAATCTAGTGGAACCTGCAAGCAAACGGTTGGGTCAACCCGAGAACCGGCACCCAAGATGCAAGAGTCGGTCGACCTAGGGGACAAACAGACTCACCTAGAGGCGACGAATCGAACCGGATGGCTACCATTTTCCAGCTACTTCAATGAGTAACCAACCTATCATAAATTCATGCAAATCCGTTAGCTTTACTGAGCTACCATAATCTACCAATTAAAATCTGCAAGTAAGTTTTAAAACAAAGGTTACCTATTTCGGCGATGCCTCGGCTCGAATCTGGGTGGAGAAAACATATGAAAGAATCCTGCAATAGCGCCTCAGGAGCGAAATAGGGTAGCAGACAACCCTGGACGCTCGTATGACCTACATCATGCGGAGAGTAAAGGAATGTCTCTGCCATCACCGCGGATGAATAGAACTAAACAACCATAAAATGAAGGAATAACTGATATACCTCAACCAGAGCATGCGACAGGAGCAAAGGAGGGTTCCGGCTCAGCGTAGACAGCAGAGGCAAGTCGAGAGACATCTGCAGAAGCTGCGACGGAAATGCCCAGAGGAACTTTCTGGAGACAAGTGTATACCCTGCGAAATCAAAACCTTAATGAACCAGCTTTGAAAACTAGGAATAGCTCACCATCGTTCGATGGACAAGAGCTATTTCCCACCATCGTTGATCTCGTCTCAAAATCCCAAGAACGGATTTCTGTCCGGAGGAATTAATATCAACCACAGTCGCCAGCACGCAAGGGTAAGTAAATACTGTAGGTAAGCCACATGTCAAGCCCTTGGTGGTTGACATTTAAACCCCGGGAACGAAAATCACATTGTGTACTGCCAAGATCAATGTAGTACGCTTTTCGCACAATATATCAGAAAGTATATTAACTCAAATCGATTGTAACCTTAATCCTCTTATGTAACTTTACATGTACCCGTTGGGTAAAAATAAACATTAAAAAAAAATTCATATATGCGGGTGAATTCATAGTAAGAGTCATGACATATGGTATCAGAGCCCAATTACAAAACTGAGGCCTCTGGGGAAAAAAAAAAAAAAAAAAAACAAAGATGAATAATAGTGATATATATATGAAAGTATCAGAGATAGAAATTATATATATAATTATTACTATTAGCATGCTAATGTTTCGTTATTGCTACTATTTAAAATTATGAACAAGCACAGGATCAGAAGCCCAGGGGATTACAACATGAGAAGAGCAGATAGTACATCTCGCAGGTATGCAGTGGGGCAAGGGACCCATGGTCCTGAAAACAACCCAGAACTATGGGTACAACTTGGGGAAGAAGCCAGAGTTACCAATCAAGAAATTTTGGAAACAGTGCAAGAACTTAAGAATGAAATGGCTCGATTATGAGAGGACAATGCACAATTAACAATAGAGCAGGAAAGGATTTTAAAAAGTTTGTCTGATAGACAGAATCAACCGCCAGTTAATCCTAGCATAGAGCAGCAGAGAATGTCAGAAGAACAGAATCATCATGTACCACCTGAGAGATCTGAAGAACAAGAGGAACGTTCTGATAATGCATTTGAGCAGCAAACCTCAAAGAGACAAAGAATGGAGTTACAAGGAGAATTCCGCAAGATTAAGCCACCACATTTTGACGGAGAGCAGGAAGAAGCAACGGAAGCATGGTTGATTAATATGAATAAATATTTTCAACTGTACGAGTATGACCATAATCTTAAAGCCCGGTTGGCTATTTTCCAACTGCAAGGGAAGGCCACCTTATGGTGGGAGGAAGTCAAGATAGTGAAGGGAGTGACGGAGCAAACAATCACTTGGGAAAATTTTCAAAGGTACTTCAAGGAGAGATATTTAACTGAACGTTTTTATGATGAAAAGGCACGAGAGTTCCATGATCTGCGGTTAGGACAATAGACTATGGATGAATTTATTACCCGCTTCACCTCCTTGCTCCGTTATGTGCCACACATAAGGGAAGAAAAAGAAAAAGTGCAACATTTTGTTAGCAGTCTACCCCCATATATGCGGGAGAGGATTGAATTTGATAATCCTAAGTCAATGGACGAAGCCGTTCGTAAAGCCAGGATTTGTTATCAACAAAGCAAGCAGAAAGGAGAGACTGCTAGCAATAAATGGAACGAAAGGAAGGGCTTCAAGTCAAACGGTCTAAATAAAGGAAGTCGCAGTGGCAAAGGAAATGGCAAGGGGCCAAATAACAGAAATATAACCAGAACTGCATCCAAGTTTAAGACAACAAATGAACCAAAAATCAATGAACAACATGCAAGACTGGACAGTGAGGGGACAGCCAGACCCTAGGTACAGTGCTGGGGTTGTGGGGGACCACACGATGTTAAAAATTGCCCACAGAGGAAGGGAACGGAACAACTGTCCCAAATCCATGAAGCCTCAACTGTTGGTGAAGTTGGACGTAGTATACCCAGAATTAACGCAGCTTTGGACGATCGCCAGGCGGAATATCAACCCACCATGGTCGAATTTGAAGATAAGATTTCAGACCTTACTATAACTGTTTTAATTGACCCAGGCGCTACATTAAGTTATGTGAGTCCAAAGATAGTAGAGCGCTGTAAATTACAGGCTGTTAAATTTAAAAACCCATGGCTAGTACAATTAGATATAGGAGCCAAGAGGCGAGTCACAACAAAAATTAAGGATTGTTCTTTTACAATAGCTGGACAACCAGTGATGGCAGATCTTAATGTACTTCCTCTCGGTTCATACGATATTCTAATTGGTATGGACTGGTTGGAAAGACATTGGTCGTTAGTTGATTGCAAAACTAAGGTTATTTATTATAAAGACCAGAATGGAGATAGAAAAGAAATGCAAGGGATCCAGCGACCAGTGTAAATCTGACCAATAACCGCGACCCAGCTGGCAAAATGTATTCGGAAAGGGTGCCAAATGTATGCTATTCAAGTGGGTTTTGCAGATTCTAAAGACAAAGCAGCGACACTAGATAACATTCCTATAATACGAGAGTTTGCAGATGTATTTCCGGAGCAAATTCCCGGATTACCACCAAAAAGAAATATAGAATTTACTATCGAATTGATACCAGGCGCAGCTCCAATGTCACGAGCACCTTACAGAATGAGTGTGCCTAAATTAATAGAATTGAAGATGCAATTGCAAGAATTATTAGATAAAAATTACATTCGACCTAGCGTGTCGCCTTGGGGAGCTCCAGTATTGTTCGTCAAGAAAAAGGACGAAACCCTTCGAATGTGCATTGATTACCGTCAGTTAAATAAACTGACCATCAAAAACAAGTATCGCTTACCACGGATTGACGAATTGTTCGATCAAGTGAAAGGTGCAACTGTGTTCTCTAAGATTGATTTGCGGTCAGGCTACCACCAGATCTGGATTAAATAAGAGGACATTGCTAAAACCGCCTTCCGAACAAGGTACGGGAATTATGAATTTGTGGTATTACCTTTTGGGTTAACTAATGCCCCTGCCACTTTCATGTGTTTAATGAATAGTATTTTTCATCAATACTTGGATCGGTTTGTGCTGATATTTATCGACGACATATTGATATATTCCCGTACGGTCGAAGAGCACCAGTAACATCTTAGAATGGTGCTACAGACCCTTCAAGAACACCAGCTATACGCCAAGTTTAGTAAATGTGACTTTTTTCAGGAAGAAATCCAGTACTTAGGCCATGTAATCACCAAAAATGGCATTGTTGTAGACCCAGAAAAGATAAAGGCTATAGTGTAGTGGCCTGTACCAAAGGATGTTGCGGATATCCGGTCCTTTATGGGATTAGCCGGATATTATAGATGGTTTGTGAAAGGCTTCTCCAAAGTGGTATTCCCCATCACATCTTTGCAGAAAAAGGGAAGAGCATTCCAGTGGACCCTAGAGTGCCAGAGAAGCTTCGAACAATTAAAGCATTTGCTTACCGCAACACCTATCTTGAGTATAGCTGATCCTGACAAAGAATATGTGGTATGTATTGATGCAAGCAAGGAGGGGTTGGGGGGCGTCTTAATGCAAGAAGGCAAAGTGATTGCCTATGAATCAAGAAAGTTAAAAGAACATGAACAAAAATGCTTTGCTTATGATCTGGAATTGGCCGCTGTTATACATGCCTTGAAGCTTATGGGAAGGAAGTTTTTATTGTTGACCGACCACCATAGTCTAACTAATTATTTCAGCCAACCCACTTTAAACGCGAGACAAGCTCGATGGGCAGACTTCCTAAGCACCTTTGACTTTGATATTAAACATTTGCAAGGAAAGGAAAACCAAGTGGCTGATGCCTTGAGTCGAAAGGTACAAAGCTTATACCAAATCTCCCTAAGTAGTTGGAAAAGTACTCTCATTGAAACAATACAAAAAACAACAGAACAGGACGCTGAATATCAGCAAATAAAACAGCAACTACAACAGACTAATAGTGAGGGAGACCAACAAGAATTTGAATTGGATAATGCAAGTATGCTATACTACAAAAGAAGAATATATGTACCCAACCAAAGTCAAATTAAAAATTTGATTTTGGATGAATTCCACACTATTCACTATGCGGGACATCCAAGCTATCAGAAAATGATTACTGCAATTCGGAAAAATTATTTCTGGCCAGGAATGAAGAAGGATGTGACTGAGTACTTGGCTCGGTGTTTGGAATGCCAACAAATTAAAACAGAACATCAACATCCAACAGGACTGTTGCAACCATTACCTATTCCAGAATGGAAACGGGAAACCATTTCCATGGACTTTATCACTGGGTTGCCGAAGACAGAAAGAAACAATGATTCTATAATGGTGGTAGTAGATAAGTTGAGTAAAGCCGCATATTTCATACCTGTACAATCTATGTACAAGGCTGCACAGATTGCTCATGTCTTTATGCAGAATGTGTTCAAATTACATGGACTTCCGAAAACAATAATTTCTAATCGTGATGTGAAATTCACCTCAACCTTTTGGAGGACATTGTTTGCTGAATTCGGGACTCAGCTGAACTTCAGTACAGCATATCATCCCCAAACAGACGGACAGACGGAACGGGTAAACCAAGTGGTCGAAGATATGTTAAGGGCTTACGTGATGCAAAAACCTATGTTATGGGAAGAGTATCTACATTTGGTAGAATTCGCATATAACAATGGGTACCATACCTCAACACAACTAAGTCCTTTTGAAGTCTTGTATGGACGGAAGTGTCGTACCCCTTCGAATTTGGGTGGACCAGAGGATAGGTTCAGTTTGGGACCTGATATGCTTAAAGAAATGGAAGACATGGTAAAAAGGGTACGAGCTAATTTGAAAGCTGCCCAAGACAGACAGAAAAATTTTGCAGATCGGAAAAGAAGATTTAAGGAATATCAGGTGGGAGACCATGTTTACATCAAGATTCAAGCCAAGAGAAGTACACTACAATGGAGCGGTTGCACTAAACTAGCACCCTGATATTGTGGACCCTTCCAAGTGTTGGCAAGAGTTGGGTCGGTGGCATACCAACTCGCCCTGCCCAGCCACATCCGGGTTCACAACGTTTTTCATGTATCAATTTTAAAAAAATATGTCTATGATCCTAGGCATGTGATTAGGTGGCAGGATATTCAGGTGGGAATTGTTATGACAAAGAGGCTTGTCGAGGTAATAGTTAGTCGTTTATTTTAACTTAAATATTACTTGCTGCAGGTCGAACCAGAAGGAGAGGTCCTGGTCAAACCTCTGAACATTCTCGACCGGAGAGAAGTGTAGCTACGGAAACGAGTTATTACCCAAGTTAAGGTTCAATGGCGACACTTTGGGCCTGAGGAGGCCACTTGGTCAGATGAAGCACTAATGATGAGGAATTATCCAGGACTGTTTGGAGCTGGCAGACATTGGGACGATGTCCAACCTCAGGGGGGGAGATGTAATGACCCCGGTAATTCACAAAATTACTTCCCTGTTTTCTTAAAATATATATATCTATATATATATATATATAATATTTGGACAAGGATTATTATTTACTTTGTGTAATGAATTGGAAATATTATTAATGCAGAATTGAGCATGAATAAAAGAAAATTACATTCAATAACTTCGAGTAAGGAAGTTATTCTCTTAGTGATAATGTTTTCTTTTATAAAATATATATATATTTAAAAAAAAAAAACAGTTGTCAAGAAGGGAAGAGAAACCCTAACTGTTTTTGCTCCTTTCTTAGAAAGGATGGAGGAAACCGGGCTGTTAGAGAACAGATGGAGGAAGGAAGGAAAACATGTTAAGTCTGGTAGGGACTAGATAACATGGCACAAGCTGTGCATTAAAGAAATTGCTGAAGACAGTGGTCTGGCAATAAGCTTGGGGGGAGACATAATTCGAGTAATTAGTCTCGTGGTCGGGAGGATTGACAAGCAAAATCAGTTTCCTGTTCCTAAACCAGAAGAGGTGTGGAAGTATACAGACAAATAACACAGGTAAGTATGACTGTGGAATTTCATACAGTTACAGTGTTTGTATCATTTGGTTAAACAAATAAAGACTTAACAGTAATCTGTGAAATAAACTGACACGAATTTTATTCAGAAACTACTGCATTGGAGGTAAATGAATATAGAGTAGCTTTAATTATTCGCTAGCCTCAGGTAACTCCTCAGTGATAGGAGGGTAACCGGAAGAGCTGTAAGCGACAAATGAAACAATGAAAACATTTATGAGAAATGTAGCCTATAATAAACGGAGCCAAATAAGAAAAATATTCCAGACCTTTTCGATGACTCGACAAGCAGAATAAAAGACCTGTAAAGGAAAGACAGGAGGAAAACCCTTATTTGACTAGATACAACCGTAAGCAAAAATGAAGTAAATTCCTTAAGATAGATAAATCTTACAGGAACTCGAAGATTATTTAACAGGGTAGTATTATGTTTCAAACGCTGTGGAAAAATTACCATAAATACCATGACTAGGTAACTAAAACTAAACGAATGCTGCAAGAAATCGTGATTCATTATCACTCTATGCATGCTAAGACGGTTTAACCGAAAATACATAATAACCCAAGCCTGAAGGGCAATAACTTAAACATTAAAAGAAGTCCAATACTCAAATATTAGGAGCAGCCCATATAAATCATTCCGTTGTCGAATAAGTACAAAGGGTTCCTGTAGCAAAAGAATTCCCTAAACAAGAACCATTCATGCACGCGATAATCTAGAACATATATGTAAAGGCAATTATGCAAATCTATAATACAGTACTGTAACAAATAAATCTTTCATTAGTTGAATTACACTGTGCCGAGGCCGTAAGGGCGAATCCATAGAAACAATCTAAGGATTCAAGACCCGGCTCGGAGTTAAATTCCATAGACAAAAGAACTTCAAGAATCCATGAAAAGAAATAGTAATATGCAAATAAATACCAAAGATTATATATATAAAGAGCTTGAAAGCAGATTAAGCTCAATGTCAAGAAAAACTGAAAATATTAACATAAGAATGTCACTCTTTACATACGACTAGTCCAACAGCTAACTGATGGAGGAAAATGTCACAAAAATATTTACAATTCCCTGGACAAGAGTCCATGAGCAGCGAATAATATTTATACAAATATCCACACAGTTGGAATAAGAAACCCCAGGTCGGGAAACATCTTGCAGTAACCCACAGCCGAGAAATTACTGAAGACTTCAACATTAATCTAGTGGAACCTGCCAGCAAATGGTTGGGTCAACCCGAGAACCGGCACCCAAGATGCAAGAGTCGGTCGACCTAGGGGACAAACAGACTCACCTGGAGGCGACGAATCGAACCGGAGGGCTACCATTTTCCAGTTGCATCAATGAGTAACCAACCTATCATAAATTCATGCAAATCCGTTAGATTTACTGAGCTACCATAATCTACCAATTAAAATCTGCAAGTAAGTTTTAAAACAAAGGTTACCTGTGTCGGCGATGCCTCGGCTCGAATCTGGGTGGAGAAAACATATGAATGAATCCTGCAATAGCGCCTCGGGAGCGAAACAGGGTAGCAGACAACCCTGGACGCTCGTATGACCTACATCATGCGGAGAGTAAAGGAATGTCTCCGCCATCACCGTGGATGAATAGAACTAAACAACCATAAAATGAAGGAATAACTGATATACCTCAACCAGAGCAGGCGACAGGAGCAAAGGAGGGTTCCGGCTCAGCGTAGATGGCAGAGGCAAGTTGAGAGACATATGCAGAAGCCGCGACGGAAATGCCCGAAGGAACTTTCTGGAGGCAAGTGTATACCCTGCGAAATCAAAACTCTAATGAACCAGCTTTGAAAACCGGGAATAGCTCATCATCGTTCGATGGACAAGAGCTATTTCCCACCACCATTGATCTCGTCTCAGAGTCCCGAGAACAAATTTCTGTCCAGAGGAATTAATATCAACCGCAGTTGCCAGCATACAAGGGTAAGTAAATACTGTAGGTAAGCCACATGTCAAGCCCTTGGTGGTTGACATTTAAACCCTGGGAACGAAAATCACAATTTTTGTACTGCCAAGATCAATGCAGTACACTTTCCGCACAATATATCAGAAAGTATATTAACTCAAATCGATTGTAACCTTAATCCTCTTATGTAACTTTACATGTACCCATTGGGTAAAAGTAAACATTAAAAAAAAATTTCATATATGCGGGTGAATTCATAGTACACTTTCCGCACAATATATCAGAAAGTATATTAACTCAAATCGATTGTAACCTTAATCCTCTTATGTAACTTTACATGTACCCATTGGGTAAAAGTAAACATTAAAAAAAAATTTCATATATGCGGGTGAATTCATAGTAAGAGTCGTGACAACTTTTTTCCATCTTAAATTTTTAATTTTATTACTTTTTAATTTGACACATATATATTTTTTCTATGGTTTTTTTCTCTGTTTTCAATTCCAATTCCATTAATCATAGTTCTTTTCTTGTTAATTTTTAATTTGATTTTGTTTTTTCCCTTCACTTTTCTATAATTTTCTTTCCCTAGAAGCAACAACTATACAATAAAACTACCATTTCAACTAAAAAGAGTTTCTAAAAATAATAAATTAATAAAATTGAAACAAAATTTGACTGCAATTTTCTTACCTTGTCTTATATATATACATCTCATTCTTTATTCTACTCAAATCTTAAGGACTTATTGTCGTTATTGTCTGCACTCAAATATGAGAAATTTGGAAAATGAAAACTTGTGAAAATATATCAGAGAGTTTTGTAAAAATTGTCCTATTACAAATTAGTCTGATATTATTTTGTGCTACACAAGTCAACTTCAATGATCTCACCATTTTTAATATTATATGAGTATGTATTAGGCATTAATATAAGTATTATTATTAATTTATATAATAATTATTTGTATAGTGATTTGTCATTAAAGTAGTTTGTTTTATAGAAAACTATAACTCTCATTTGAAAGATCACATTGTGGACATTTGAAATTTCATGGGACAATCATGGATTGATTGCAAATTACGTTGGTGAGATTATGCATTTTTTTTCTAGAAAATGTGTTTTAGTAGTTGGAAATTGTATGCTATAGCAAGGTTTTAATTGCATAAATTCCAACCATCTATTTATGCAATTTCATTTGTTGGAAATTTCATTTGTATTTTATCTTTACTATAGTTGTAATGTTTGTCTTTGCCATCAGCGCCTTATATGATGCATCAAATTATCAGCTACATAATGATTATCAAATGTTTTTGTTGCAGAAAATGGAGATTTCCAGCTTATTTTTTCAAACTTTTCATTTTGACAAATATAATTCGTGAAAATTTTGGTGCATCAAATCATCCGCTACATAATGATTACCAAATGTTTTTGTTGCAGAAAATGGAGATTTCCAACTTATTTTTCCAAACTTTTGACTTTGACAAATATAATTGGTTGACAATTTTAAATGTTACAAAAATGGTGGTATCATTTCTATTTTATCCATCAACAAATATTTATTTATTTTTACTTTTCTTTGGCTATATTTAAACTAAGCGGAAGGTACTAAAAATGCTACTTTTCATAATATAGATTGTGGTTATGTGTCTAGTCAAGTTGGTGCAAATTTCATTTCTATTCATTGACACCAATTGAACTAGGGTCTATCTTATTTCAATGCAAAAATGCTACCATGAACAAATTCCTAATCATAGAATCTTTTCATTTTATTTGGAAGTGAAATAGTGATGACAACATTTTATCTAGAAGTGAGATTCAATTTTAGTTAATAACTACCAAATATGATGCATCATAAAATTAGTAATGACAACATTTTATCTCGAAGTGAGATTCTTAATAACTTCCAAATACGATGCATAGTAAAAATAGTAATGCCAATATTTTATCTCGAAGTGAGATTCAATTTCTCTTAATAACTTCCAAATACGATGCATAGTAAAAATAGTAATGTCAATATTTTATCTCGAAGTGAGATTCAATTTCAGTAGGATGAGCTAGCAACAACTTCTTGTTGAAGAACTTTTATGGTACTTTCTAACTTATGCATGTTTACATTTTATGCATAGAATATCTAACTTAAGCATGTTTACATTTTAAGCATAGAATATCTTTGGGATAATACATTTAATGAGAGTTGTCTTTAGTGCGACTTTTTGGACTTTCTAACTTATGGATCTTTACATTTTATGCATAGAATATCCTTTGGATAATACATTTTATGGGAGTTGTCTTTAGGGCGACTTTTGGACTTTTCCATGCCAGAATGCGTGCAAAAATTTGAGGTGAAATCTTAATTTTTGTTATTTAAACTAGTTATTTTAACTATATATATGGATTTATCACCCTAAAAAACCCCTAAGGCACTTGGATTATGCAAGGGTTACCCATCAAACTTGTGATTTTAATAAATTCTTATTGAATTTTAGAAAAATTAGAATGGAAAACCCATAAGAAAAGCAGGGGTTACCCATCAAACTTGTGATTTTATTAAATTCCTAAAAGGTTTTAGATAAATTAGAACAGAAAAACCCAAAGCTTCCAAAAAATCCCACTAAAAACAACTAGCATTTTATGCATAGAATATCCTTGAGATAATACATTATCTTTAGAATGTCAAAATAACAGTTACTTTACACCTAACAAACAATTGTATAAATAACATGAGTAATTAATTATTCTTCGATGTAGTATTAAATTATTTTCTTATATAAACAAAAATGCTTATCTCATTAACTATTAAAACATTTTATATTTTTCCCCTTTAACCATTCAATATTCCTTTCTTGAAAATATTGATATTAATAAAAGAGCTCCCATATGATACCTAATTGCTACTGCTGTTGATTTGGTAGTAGAATGGTTCAAATTTTTAATGCATAGTTTCCAAAAGAAGCTATAAGGGGTGACTTGAAGACAATAGTTACAAATATGTGCTGTTAAATTACGTCATTAAATGATCATTTAATACACTAGAGACTATTCTTTTTCTGTGGGATTTTATTGAGACCATAGGCTCCACGCTGTTGGTTTTCGTTTTTCTGAGCCACACAAACTCGCAGTTCCTTTTCCATGGGGAACAGCCGATACGTCTGACAATAGTTGGATAATGAAATTGAAGATAAGTGTTTTTTGGAGAGTGGAGAGCGGCTTCTAAACTGTATTTCAAATCTTCGTAATAGTTATTTACATAAAATGGAAATGCCAAAGATCGATAGCAAATGTTGGTTGCATTTGTTCTTGCCTCTGTTATCCATGGAACGAAATTGAAATATAAAGACAAAAAACCGATTGAGGAAGTTGGCGTCTTGCATAACTGAAATCTGATGGAATTCCTGGATTTTGGATCCCGCCCAGTGTGATTTCTAGTGAAAAGGTACCAGGCCGTGTTGTTGATCATCGACTTTGTCTATTCTAAAAATTTTAAATCCAAGTATCAGTGTTGCCAGAACCCTGAGTGTTGATTTTCTAAATATTTGGGAATTGGACGGACATGGCAGAGTAAAAATTGACTGCGCTCATGTCTATCCAATTTCCGAATATTCAGGCAATCAGCGATCGACATAAGGATGGCCAGCCCAGAAACCCTCGAATATATGGAAATGCATCGTGCTTGTGTTCACGGCTCCGAGGTCCTTACACTTCGATGGATGCAAATGATATTTGCTGATGACTGTGTTGAACGCCGCCACAGGAGCGAGATTGCCCTTTAATGGATTGAATCGCTCCGACCGGTAAGAAGAGGTTTGCAATTGTGGACGTTGGCCTTGTTAATATTCACATCCACAGATGGATACCCTGCCCCCTATATATCTCTTTTATTATGCTGATATTGCCGCTTTGAGATAATCTTAATGGATGCTTGTTTCATCAATTTTAAAAGTTGTAAGAATTACATTGTATGGCAATGTGATAGAGATCAATGGTATTATTTTTCCCTGCATTGAGTCACGATTTCACTGTATCAGCGGCGTCCTGTCATTGTCAGACGAGTTGAATCTGACACGGTAAATGGGCCCCACCTCCAAGATTTTCGATGCACATATTGGCTTATTGCTAGGCAAAGAATTATTGCGGTTGTTAAACTCCTCGTGCTGTTGTATTTTTTTTAATAAGCATTGAGGATTCCAACATTAAGATTGTAGTTTGCACCTAGCAATCCATTGTATAAGTAATTAATTGTTTTGAGATATAGTATTATGTTATTTTTATGCCAACATTATTTTACTCGAGTGTGAAATATTTTATGTTTTTTTTTTTTTAAATATATTGACCAATTTTATATTTTTTCTTTCAAAGTGTTGATATTGTTAAAACAAATATTTATAAAAAGAATTTTGGTGTAAATTAAATATAGAAAGACTTTTGTCGATCGAACCAACTAGTGTGGTTCATCGTCAGGACAAGTTGAAGAAACAGATTCAGTCTAGCATGTTAAATAGTC
>APFE031278451.1:0-10536 GCA_000404065.3 Pinus taeda
CTTAGTAGAAGGAACACCCGACATGTAATCCATGGAGATAAATTCCCAAGGCTAGCTAGGAGTAGGTAGAGTAGTATACAAGCCTTGCTTCTTGATGGTTGGTTTGGAAATGGCACAGGTGGTGCAGGATCTAATGTACTTCCCAACATACTCACAAAGTTTCGGCCAATAAAAATAATTCTGCAATACTACCACTGTTTTCTCTACTCCGAAATGTTCAATAAGCCGACTGTAGTGCGCCTCCCAAATCATCTTGGCACGCTCACTTGAAGGAACACATATGTGTCCCATGTGGCATAACAATGTACCCTAAAGGTGAAAAATTGGAACTTGCTTCCCTTCCAGGAGCGTTTGTTATATGATGTCAAATTCTAGATCGCTCTTGTAAAGATGCAACCACCTCGATGTCTCATGCCCATAGGAGTTGAGCACAGTGATCAACCCCATGATTGATGGTCAGTTGCGGCAATCAATGACATTATTGATGCTGCCCTTCTTATACTTAATGTTAAAATGGAATTGTTGCAACTAGGTGGACCATTTCTGATGGCGATCGTTCTACAACTTCCCTTGTGTCTGTATGAACTGTAGAGGTCGGTGGTTTGTGTGGATGACCGTTTCCTTCCACAGAATGTAATGCTTCCATTGATGGCAGGCCTGCAAAATGGAATACATTTATTTATCGTAACTGGGGTACTTTCAGACTATGTCTGAAAGTGTCTCACTGGGTAAGCCATTGTATGCCCATGCTGAGTAAGAACCACGCCAATAACATAGTTGAAGGCATATGTCTCAATATTTAATGGTTGTTTCAGGCTGGTAGTATGAGCAATGGTGCATAACATAGGCGATTCTTTAACTCAGAGAACGCTTGTTGTTGGGTTTTTGACCAAAAAACTTTTCTTTCGCTCTGCCCTTGGTGACTTGACTTAGAGTGGTTGGGGTTGTCCAATCCCGAATGACTTGTATCTTGGATGGGTCCACATGTACACCCTACTCATCTATGATGTACCTTAGATATTGAACCTGGGTCAGGCCAAAGGTGCATCTCTCCAGTTAGCACACAAGTTGTGTTAGTGCAGGGTTTGAAGGACCTATAAAATATGGTGGAGGTGCTCTTCCTAACTCTGGCCGAAGATCAAGATGTCATCTAAATACACCACCACGGATGCATTGGTGAATGGTCACAAGATGTTGTCCATTAGTATCATGAAGGTTGTAGGGGTGTTCATGAATCCGAACGACATGACCAACCATTCAAAAAGGCCCTCCTTGGATTTGAAGGTAGTGTTCCACACATCAGAGGGTTCGATAGGCACCTAGTGATAATTTGACTTAAAGTCAATCTTGCTGGAATATTTGGCCCGCTTGACCTGGTCCAGAAGGTCATCAATACGCGGTATTGGGTACCTATTTTGGATAATGATCTTGTTCAACACCCGATAGTCAATACAAAGCCTCCAGGTCCCATCCTTCTTCTGTACCAATATAATCGGGCTCGCACAAGGTGATGAGATTGTCCTGATGTGCCCTTTTTGCAATAGTTCATGAATCTGCCTCTTGATCTCATCACTCTCCAGAACAAAGCATTGATATATTGGTCCATTGGGTAGCGGTGCACCCGGTGTTAGATCGATGGAGTGCTTGACCTGACAGTGTAGAGGTACCCCTGTGGGTGAGGCGAAAATATCCCTGTACTCCTCCACGACCTTGTCCATCTGCTGATGCTGTGCAGACAGGCCCTGCCTAGAAGTCGTGGCCATAACTTTCTTCTTTCCTTAGGGGTAAATCATAAGGAAAACAAATTTCTTGGTCTGGGAAATGATATTACTGCATTGCTTTGTAGTGATCAAAGAGATGGCGATAGGTGGGGTTACCTCCAGTATCCTGTACAACTTATTAGCCAAAGTAATAATCATAGAGCGAGGTCTAGACTCATATACAACATTTCACTTCCACAAGTATGGTTGTTAGGGGGCATATCATGAGGAAAACAAATTTTCTGGTATGGGAAATGACTTTACTACAATTCTTTGAAGTGATCAAAGAGGTGGTGGTAGGCGGGGTTACCTCCGGTATCCTGTACAACTTATTAGCCAAAGTAATAATCACAGAGCGAGGTCTAGAATCATATACAACATGTCCCTTCCACAAGTATGGTTTTCCTAACAATACATAAAAAAATTCAAGAGGAGCCACATCACACAATACCTCGTCCTTGAAGGGCTTCATGCTATAGGGAAGGTGACACTATTGGCTTATGCAAAGATATTATCCTTAATGAAGCCATTGATGGTGTACGACTATGGATGTGTTGTAGTATTTAGGCCTAGCCGCTTCACGACCTCTACCAAAATGGGGATATTTTGGCTCCTGCTATGGACAATGCACTGCAACAGAGAACCCTTCACCCACATTTGTGAGTGGAAGAGGCGTTCCCCATCCTTTGGATCTTCAGGCTCAATCTTCTAGATCTTGGTGGTGGCCACGGTGGCACTGGGCTTTGCATCAATGATCTGCTTCCGTTGGTCAGTTCCCTTATCGGGTTATGATTCAAAGTCAGAACCTACATCTAATTCAGAAGCCTTCAGCTCAACCATTAGTGACTGCTTGGCTTGACACTCACTTGTATTGTGAGTGGAGCTCTTATGGAACTCACACCATTTTCCCGTGTCCTTCTTCGTCTTCAAGTTGTTTTTCTTTGTTTGCGGCTTCGACGGGCTGTGTTTGGTAGCCCCGCCTTGGCTTGGTCCTTTTTTCTATGGTCTGGGGGTGCCTTTTCCTTGCTTTGGATTCACAGATCCAAAGTCCCACTTATTTTGTTTAAACTTCTGCTCAATCTTGACAACGTACTGATATGCCTTGTTGAGCGAGGAAATGTCCAGGAACTCCATCTCGTCTTGGATGTACTTGTGTAGACAGCTATAGTACTTGAACACCAAGTTCTGCTCAGTATCCTTGATACCCAGCTTCGTGCGAAGGGTATGGAAAGTATTTGTGAACTCTGACACATCTTGGTCCCTTCCCTCCTGTAGCGTGGTCCACTTTATGTATTTGTCTTCATAGCTCTCAACAGGATAATATTGTTCCTTGATGGCGACTCAGAAAGAATTCCAAGTGGGCTTGGCTGAAAACAACGAGGGTTCTCGTCCTTTTGTTCACAGTGGGTTTCCCACCAGTCCTTGATGTGTGGGACAACTTTAAGAAGTGAAAAAGTAGTCTTTCCCTAATTGTAAAATTCATGAACTAAAAAATATCCTTGCAATAGATTTAACCATTTATCAATGGCATCTGCATCTATCAGGCCTTCAAATATGGGAATATGGAAGTTAACTTGTACCTTAAAATGAGTGGCGCCTCTAGAGTGGCTGCTGGATGAAGATGCATTGCCTGTGGGTAGCCGTCTAAGGATCTGGGCAAAGTTATCCATCATTGCGTCCCTTTGTCGCTCGAGGGCTTCCTCAAGCAACATTCTTAAAGGATCTCTTGCCCCCTCATCTTTCTTTTGTTCTTCCATGAGAGGTTGTCAGGTTTTACGAGGATGATCTTGTAATGGTTCAACTAGATCAAGTCCTAAATCCTTATACCCTTATCTCATTGGGGACATGAAAACTTAAACATGAACACAACAACTTACAGATATAATCATAAACACAAATATGCAGCAGAAAAATACTTCATTTCCTTAATAGAAAAATACAGAACTATGCTTACAAACATAATGGAAATAAGACAGCTCAGGTGATGGTAGCTTATCTATGAGAAGAGATGTGGTAGATACATGCCTCTCAACTATGTTACGATGAGGCTCAAGGGCCTATTTATTATTGGAAACATGAGAAAACCCTAAACAACCAAAACCATAACCCAGGAGATGTAACACCAAGAGTATGGGATATATACTTGACTCTTTGTATTAATGTAGATTGGTTGTGAGGATATATAATACAAGTGTTTATTTTTTGGCTCTCCACTACTTTATGTCTCTTTACTCTTCCATGTATTGCATATGACTATGTAGTTTACTTATTGTTCCTTCCCACTAGTAACCAATGCATACTTTTTGCTACATTATGACATTGGTTTCATGGCCGGTAGTGTTGGAATCAAATATACACAATATGCATGCATAAATGTTAGATATGAAAGAGATACAAGAGTGGTGGTAGATAAAGATCAATAACTACTTGAAGAATTATGGAAGGAGAAACAAACTATCGATTATAGAGATTAGAGCACACTTCTTCATGGAAGCGCATGAAAAATTTATTGAAGCAAATCCCATTGAAATAAATAAATACCTCGACCACATCACTAATGCAATAAATAGAACTTGATGGCTAACTAACTCTAAAATTAACAAACAGAGGAAGAACAAAATTGCACAAGTGGGTCAAGAAGATATTAGATGAATTATATGAGGAATAAGTGATAGAAGAACATACTTATATTGAAATAATTAAAACATAATTTTTTGATGATTTCCATGACAATTTCTTTTTCACTATATCTACTTTATTACAAAAAAATTATTTGAAAGAGGAGTTAGACATATTTTTGAATACTTAACACTCTCAGAAACACCATTAAACTCTGAACATGCAAGCAGTAGGTTGACTAGGAGAAGTTTCTCGATGTTTGATTGAAAAAAGAAGAAAAAAAGGATTAGATTAATTTTTAAGAAAATAAAAATGTTCATCATATCCACCCTTGATGACCAGGAGTAAGTTGGGTTGGCAATGGGGGGGGGGGGTTAATGGTTTGTGATAAATAAATAAAGAAAAAAATAAAACAAAAGAGAGAAGTAAAAATTAAACTGAAAGTTGAAATGAGAGGAAGGCAATAAGTTGCAAAGGCACTGAAATATACACTTAAGGAAGAAACATGATAGAGGACCCAAGCATGTTCATGTCGTTACCAACAATCGACTGATATTAAAAAAATTGAAAGGGACCAAAGACAAAAGAAGAGACAAGAAATAAGGGATGAGAAATTTAACTAGAGACTAAGAATTGAAGTTTGAGAGCGTGAGAGTGATGATGCACGAGACTCCTTTGAAGGTAGCAAACAACACCCAAAGTTAAGGGGTGTAACATCGCCTTCTTTGACAAGAAGTGATAATCTACAATTAAGTTTTGGGAGGCATGTAGATAGTATGGAGGTTGATGACTTTGGGTCAACAATGTTGTGTTCCCTAGTCGCAAGAATATCAAGTCCTGTTATCAAATAATTCTGCCAACAAAGACTTCATAATAATTCAAAGACATCCACAATTTGGTATAGAAGAGATGAGTAAGAAAACTTGAGATATTGACTTGAAATCAAAATTCCCAAAATAAACCAAACTCAGATAGACAATCAAGAAAAAGAAGATATACTTATGCATATTTGAAATGTCACGAGCATGCCCCCCACCACAATTATTATCTATTGAAGATGAAAGAGATACAAGTCAAGATGACGGATCGATGCAATCTTGTAAGAATCAATTCGCCAAATATATAGATAAGGGTTGTCAACAGGACGTCAGTTGGACAAATTTCATAAAAGTTAAATTTTATGAAGAAATAACCCCACGTATAACTCAATCATCATTATTGACACTGAAAATTAAAACGAGTCAACCAACCCTAAGAAGACGAAAAGTCCACCTCCTTGAGCAAAATGGGACTAAATCATATTCCCCACTATGAAGGTGACAAAGATCCAATAAAAAAGTGGTTTGTCTGTGAAAAATTTGGACAACCAATGACATCAAAAATGAAGTTGAACAAATGGCGCAATTTGCAACATGTATCAAGAAGAGAGGCCTTACATGGTTCATGAATTTTAGAGAGAAGCAACATACAAATAGAATTGATATAAAGAGTAGTTTCTTCTCCTTATTTAAAGCTCAGGATGTTAAACATCTTGTAGCCCAAAAATTAAAAGATATTAAACAACGACCATATGAAACAGTTAGGGAGTATGATAAAAGGTTTAAGGATTTTCTAACTCAAATCCCTTATAATATTGATGAAGCCATACTAGTTCAATGGTACATTGCTAGGTTATTACAAAACACCCGAGGGCCTTTGAGAATGCACAAAGTACAATTGTATGGAGAAACCTTGAGTATGGCTTAGCAAATTGAGATTGACGATGAATGGAAGCATTAGAGAAATTTTGAGGTCTAAAATGGTCCTCCTAATGAATATTATAAAATAATGGTGGAAATAATAAAACAATGATTACATGATTAAATTTTAGAGGGAAGAAAGAAAAAACTATATTTTCAACTTATCTACCTATTGCTTTACCTATTTCTTTACTCAAATTTCGATTGAGAGTATTCGTTGGATGCAAAATTTAATTCCTTATCCAAAGAGCACCCATGTTGCATACTTTTGATGGACCCTACTACATGAAAAATGAGAAATAAATGGAAAAAAAAGTGATTGCAATCACATTTTACATGTGTTTCTCATTTTTCATGTAGAAGAGTCCACAAAAAGTACGAAACATGACTACACATTGGATGAGGAACTGAATTTTGCATCCAGTGAGTGCTCCCGCCTGAAATTTGAGTAAAACCATACAAATATAAGTTGAAAATACGAGTTGAAAAAGTATTTTTCTCATTTTTTTTATCTTTTTATTTTTTTACTCCAAAAATGGTGAATCATCCCCCATGGTTGACATCATCATCTTGAATCCTATTAGTTCTTATAAAGTTGATTTTGGTTGTACATTTTTGTTTTGAGGCTAATTTTTGACCTCAAAATTTCTCTAATGTCAAGTTCCTGAATGATTGATAAGAAAAATTTAAAATTGAACAACGACAACAGTCCTTGCTAACGCTATCCTTGCAAAAAAACAACCTCTGGTGCACTAATTATATGAATGAAGAGCATATAAAATTTAATTGTAAATTCACTAATATGATCAAGATGTCTAACGATTCCATATAGAAACACTTTTATATATGCTAAATCACGTTGAGTCATAGCACCAAATAATGACAATATAACTTGAGGAATGTAAAACCCAAATGGTGTGGCATTTGTGAGGATAACACTCTTTCCATGCAAGAATGTCGATTGAATGCCAAAAAAAATCCCAATTATCATGCTGTCTAGCGTACTCAATGATCCAACTAGATATTGGTGGCCACTCGCATATTCCACTTGGGCCCCCAACACTATTTCCTTTCAGTTTTTTGATTTATAGCACAATTTTCTGTTTTTGACAGTTTTTTTCGTCCTGAACTTCCAGAGTTGTTTTGATGCCCTAAATGAATTTATTTTGGAAAATGGGTAGACCCATATCCTACGATAGGGCTAAAGGTCTATAGTCAATAGTTGTTTTCCTTAGATAAATCTTTTTAACAAGGTATCATACACACTAAACAAATATCGTATGCCAAAGTTACGATCCTGGGAAGTTGATGTTCCAATTAACCTCAACAAGGCTCACAAATGTTTAGAACTTCATCTCCTAGGGTTAGGTTTTTGGATGTTTAGGGTTTTCCATTGTTTCCCGATGATAAAAAAACTTGTGATCCTCATTGTAACACAATTAAGAAGGTAGCCATCACATCACTTCTCAGATATAAGCTACCATTGCTCAAGCTAGTTTGTTTGTCTTATGTATTTAAACAATTTCCAACACTTTCTATTTATTAATTGAAGTTTTGTATGTATGTAAACACTTTATATTATCTATTTAAGTAATTTCCAACGTTTTATATAGGGAAAATATTATTTTTTCACTCCTCAAAGCTACCCCCAACGTCAAGAGAAAGTGGGAAAATTATTGTGAGCAGAGGGGTGAGGAATAATCCTTACTATTTTCAGCCACACCCTCTTGGAATGATTTCAGAGATGCCATCAATGAACAATATTACCCTGTCAGGAGATATGAATATAAATACATAAAATGGATCACATCATGACAGGAAAGGGATCAAGACCTGCGAGAGTTCACAAATATTTTTCATACCCTTTGCACAAAGTTGGGTATCAAATATTCTAAGCAACACCTAGTACTCGAGTACCACGGTTGTCTGCACAAATAGATCTAGGCAAAATTGAAATTCCTGGACATCTCCTTGCTTGGTTCCACGTATTGATATGCTGTTAAGATAAAACATTAATTTAAATAGAAGAGACATGACTTTGGATCTCCGAATCGGAAGTAGGGAAAAGACACCTCCAAACCACAGAAAAAAGGATAGAGCCAAGGTGGGGTGACCTAGGACAATCCATCAGAGCCACAAGAAAATAATAACACCATAAATATGAAAAATGGCACAAGAAAATGGTGTGAGTTCCATAAGCGCCCCACCCACAACACGAATGAGTGTTGTGCTAAACAACTACTAGTGGTCGAGCCATAAATCTACAAGGGGAATGATAAGGGGAAGCATATTATTGATGCATATCCCAACACCACCATTTCCACCACCAAGGTCTAGAAGATTGACCTTGAAGATATAGAGGAGGGCGAGCACATCTTCTACTGACATGTGTGGGTAAAGGGTTCTTTATTGGAGTTCATTGTTGACAGCGGGAGTGAAAAGGACCTCATCTCAGTAAAGGTTGTTAAGTAGTTGGTCCTATCAAACACACCACACCCACAACCATACACCAGTGGGTGGCTCCACTAAGGATGAGATCTTGAAGTTAGATGGCAGTGTTTCCTTCCCTACAACATCAAGCCCTTCACAAACGAGATACTGTGTGATGTTTCTCCACTTGAATTTTGTGATGTTTTATTAGGATAACCATACTTGTGGAAGCATCATGCTATGTATGAATCCAAAGCGTGCACTGTTATTATTTCTTTGGGCAAAAAACTATATAGGATACCAGAGGTAGCCCCACCTACCGCCATTTCTTTGATCCCTGCTAAGAAATGCAGTAAGATTATCTCTCAGATCGATAATTTTCTTTTCTTTCTGATTTGCTCTCAAAGTAAAAGGAAGATTGTGGCCATATTCATGGCCCACAAAAAGGGTTCCTCCACGAAACATAAGCAAGTGGATAATAGCGTGGAAGAGTACATGGATATATTTTCCTCACCCAAAGGGGTACTTTTGCACTGTTAGGTCAAGAATTCAATCGATTTGATTCCTGGAGAACCTCTACCTAATGGGTCACTATATTGTCGCTCTATTCTAGAAAACGAGGAAATCAAGCAACAAATCTAAGAGTTGCTACAAAAATGTCACATCCGATGAAGTTCATCGCCTTGCAGGAGCCCAATTTTACTCGTACAAAATAAGGATGGGACCTGGAGACTCTGCAGTGATTATTGAACACTGAACGAAATCAATGTCAGGAAGGTATCTAATTTCACATATTGATGACCTTCTAGACTAGGTTAGTGGAGAGAAATACTTCATCAAGATTGATTTGAAGTCAGACTATCACCAAGTTCCAATAGAACCCACAGATGTATCAAAGAACACCTTCAAATCCAAGGAGGGCCTTTTTGAGTGGTTGGTCATGTGTTCTGGATTGATAAATTCCCCTTCAACTTTTATGAGGTTGATGGATCACATCTTGCAACCTTTCACCAACTCATTCATAGTTGTATATGTGGACAACATCCTTATCATTAGAGAAATTTTGAGGTCTAAAATGGGCCTCAAAATAAAAATGTACATTCAAAATCAACTTTATAAGAACGAATAGGATTCAAGATGGCAATTCAACCATGGGGAATGATTCACCATTTTTGGAGTAGAAAAGTAAAAAGATAAAATAAAATAAAAAACTATTTTTTCAACTTGGATTTTCAACTTATCTCCCTACAATTTTACTAAAATTTTAAGTGGGAGCATTGGTTGGATGCAGAGTTTGATTCCTCATCCAACTAGTACCCATGTTGCATATTTTTGATAGACCTTGCTACACAAAAATGAGAAATACATGAAAAACGTGATTGCAATCACATTTTTTCAGGTATTTCTCATTTATTGTCAATCACATTTTTCACGTATTCTCATTTTTTGTGTAGAAGGGCCCCATCAAAAGTATGAAACATGGGTATTCCTTGGACTAGGAACCAATTTTTACATTGGACGAGTTCTCTCACTCGAAATTTGAGTAAAATTGTAGGGAGATAAGTTAAAAATAAGAGTTGATTGTTTTTTATTCCCTCTAAAATTTGATGATGTAATCTAGTATTATTTTGTTATTTCCACTATTACCTTATAATATTCGTTAGGAGGCCCATTTTAGACTTCAAAATTTCTCTAATGCTTCAACAAGAGTTTGGCAAAATGCTTGCAACATATTTGGTAGGTCCTTCAGACCTCATGACGACACAAACTATGTGTCAATTTGGAGAAATGCACGTTTGGCATGAATCATGTCTAATATCTAGGATACATAATTAATGAGAAAGGCGTTCATGTGGATCTAACTAAGATCCAATTCATTCAGGATTGGCTAGGCTCAACAACTCTGACAAAACTTCACAACTTTTTGGGCCTTGCCAATTTTTATATCGAAGGTTTGTGTTGGGATTTTTTTATATCACTTGGCCATT
>APFE031278453.1:419-16505 GCA_000404065.3 Pinus taeda
GAGCACAAGTCCGTACTGGCACTTGCCATCTCAGAGTGGAGGAATCACCCAACCAACAATGAAAACAACAGTTACCAGGTTTTACGACGCCGGAATACGTCTCTAGCCTAGACCTCTAGATATTGTGTGTTAGGTTCCAAAGCATTGTTAGATTCATTAAATTTATTTTAATTTGATCTTGCTTAAAGATTTGCCTTTCAGGTTCACTGCGTGATGTGTATACAATTCCTAAAATGCAGTCTAAGATGATAAACAAACATTTAATCTTCTTTTGGAAATGAAAATCCTAGCTACTAAGGAAAGAAAGTTAAGAATCTTTCAACAAAGAGCACAGAGCACACGCTAAATGCACTGTCCTAAATCAAACCAAGTAGTCTAAATGAAAATTCACATGCATGTATTTTTTTTCAGCCTTCTTAATGTATGAATGATGATAAGAAAGCTATGTGCAAATCTGAATTATTTTCAAAGCGACAATACTCAACAACTTTCTTTTCAAAATGAAGTGAAGGTAAGAGAGACACTCTGCGATTTCGAAATGAAAATTGCCTTTCGACACTTTAAAAAATACTAATTCAAATCATATACAACAGTAACTGTATAATCTACTATCAAGAACAATGAGATTGTCTTCTAAAACTGAAAATGACAGCTACGACACTTTCATATTTAGCAATGACAGTTCGACTATGCTACTTTTTTGCAAAAGAGAACTGAAAATGGCACACAATACATAAAAACACTTACAATTCTTTGCACTATGAGGCGGAATGATGTAAGAGAAGGGGGTTTTCACAGAGACACACTGACCACAGACAACAAAAATCCTTAAAAGGACTGAAAATAGTGAGGAAAAAACCAAAGTCTGAAGGTAAAGTTAACCTTCCCTGACCATCGCACCTGTCACACAGTGAATTCAGTATGCAACGCACCTACTACACTCGGGAAGTGTGATGCATACAGACTGCCTTGAAGGTAGGGTGTGATGGTACCAGTGCGAGACTTTAAACGAGTTTTTACTCACAATTTGCAATTCAGTTCAGGGATTTAGGCCGAGTAAATGATGTTCAGTATATGTAAATCACAGGGGTTGATCTAAAGAGGTTACTAGAGCCACCACTTAGGGCAATTAGACTGTTTGCAGATCGATTGTTTAATTCATAAAAAAAACCCGGAGATAGACTGAAGCAACATTGATCTACTTTGCATTTGTATAACAAATGTAGTTCGAAGGCTAGCTGTCTTGGCTTCAGGCTCTGTCTTTAAGTTTATAAAAGAAACAAAGATAGGCTAACAAACAATCTAGTCGCTCCCCAGTGGAGTCGCCATTTTGTTACCGGGAATAGTGTCCACTCAGATGCTGCTATTCCCACTAAGACTGGTAGCTATCTTAGAAACAAACAAGTAAAGTCTGCTTTCGCTTTCCTTTATGAAAATAGATAAGAGTGGAACAAAGGAGACCAACCTTAGTCTTGCGCTTGATTTCCTTATTTGATTCCTCTCCTTCTTGATAGAGCTTTGCCGCTTCTTCTTCGTCTGCCCAGCCTGAAAGAGCACTTGTGGAATCGCAACAACATACTACTATCAAAGAACAAAGATCTATATTCATAAATAACACAAGATTAGATATGTGTTAACCATACAAATGCATATATAAGCAAACATACAAGAATATGGAGGGAAACTTGAATAGCTTTATTAAGATCAAAAGTAGCAAGAGGATTACAACCATATGTTCTGACCCAACATCATCCTCCACCAAGAAAGCCCTTCTTCACCTCAAGTAAAGCTTAGATCACCCAACACTATGAAGTTACACCAGAAAACCAACAACACTTCTCTAGAAGAAACAAGATTCCAGCCTCTGGATCTCTGTGATGAGGGATCCATATATAGATGATTGTAGGGGGGTGAGTCATCTTCTGGGGTCTTGATTAGTGTCTTCTCTCTGATAGTTCTTGATTCCACTTGGAGAATGATGATCTCTTACTCATCCCTGGTCGAAAACAGAGGGACAAGTGTCAGAGGGGAAGCTTCTGGAAGATTCCATGATCTTCCACCTCGCAATTTGTCCCTGCCATTTGTCCATTCCTGACCATCACACCCTACAGAGGAGCCATTCAAGTATGCATCGCACCCTGTACACTGGGAAGGTGATATGCATCGTACCCTCTACACTAGGTATTCAGTATGGTCCAGTTTTTGACCATTTCTGAGCAGTTTTTAGTGGAGAACTTCTGGGAGATGATGTAATCAGCTGAACTTGTTCCTTTAGGCAGTGAAGCAACACTTTTAGGGACTTAGGAGCCCTCAGTTTATGGACATTTATGATTGGGTTTGAAGTTCCCAAAAATGTCTATAACAGGAGTTGGGAAGAGTTGGTTAGGATATTTACAAAGAAAGGGCTAGCTAGTATCACGGAGTAACAAGCAGGAAAGTCCATAGGGGTGAATGTACCCATGTCCTCGACGTGCTTAAGGTCACCAAGAAAGGTGCCTGTACAACTGCAAGTACAACCACAATCGTATCATCATAAGACGAAGTAAAAGAGACTAGCTAAGGTCTTTACAACAAAATTCAGAACATCACCACTAAAGAAGATGCAGAAGGAAGTGCGGATGAAGAACGCAGAGGATAAATGAAAAAGGCCCATGCAAAAAGGAAAGAAATTGGTGTAGCATGAGGGACATCAGCAGGTCCATCATAGTGAGGAAGAAGCCGAGTTTCAGCGGAAGGAGACTAAGGATGTGGGAATTCCCTCTATGCTCCTAGCGTACATGCCATCGAGAAAGTCGGGAGAAAAGCCAGTTAGGGAACCAAAGGAAGGGAAATTTGCTACCTATACACCACTATTGCCAGAAGAGGTGCCTTTGGAGGAGAATTTTTGGGGAAGATTCCCCAACTCAAAATGGAATACTGAGATTTCAATGAAAGAAGAAAATGCCCGCAGTTTGAGCCTAATACGTACCCGAAGAAAGTCTACTACCAGGAGAGTGGAGTTACAAGATTGCAACCACAACAATGGGTTGCAGGAGTGCAGAGAGTAGGGATTTTGAACATGTTGAATGTGCCACACTTCGGTCGAAGCCCATTTAGTATAATCCATGCGTGGCAGCTCCTCACACTAGTACATGATGGTTGCATTTAGCTAGGGATGAGAATCATGATTGATGAGATGCTCATAAGGAGAATAACAATGCTACCATATCAAGGGAAGGACCCCACGAATGAATTTGTGGGTAAAAACAAAGACAAGGAGATGGCCCAAATCATGAAGGAAAAGTTTGAATTAGTGAAGAAATCCTGCAGATATGAGATACACTCTATCGAGGATTAGGGTGTGCGCTTCACCGCACATATCTTAGCGGGAAGGATGATGAGGAAGTGCAGGGACAACGAGGTGCCTGCAATAGTAGCGTCATTTCCTGAGAAGTGTGAGAAAGGATTCCAGTTCAACAGGGCTTCTCATCTATGTAAATATTTTTTTGATGGATTGCAAGGAGCCATAGGAAGAAGGAACGACCTTCCTTTATGCCTGACTGCTAATTCTTATTGTGCTTGTAGTATGGAAGGAGTTAGAAAATTCTAAATTTGTGACTGTTGAGGTAGATGTATGTGAAGTAGCGAGGTATGCCTCACTCTGGTTTACAAAGGAGTCGACGTGTACACCAGAAAATAAGATCTTATTTGTAGTAATGGCCATGGATCTACATATGGTGGTGAACTAATATCCCAAACTATCACCGAGCTTTTATAAACAATACTATCATATCACAGAGTTCAAGGCAGAATTTCACAGGGCGTATGTGAGAGCGATGAAGAACCCAATGGAGACATGGAATCCATTTCCATACCCAGTAACAGAAGATGATCTCCTTGCGGTAGTGCAAGAATGACCAGAAGAATGGAGGACTCCATCTAGTGGAGCAGTTGGAGCAGTTCAAGCAGAAAAGGGTACCTCACATGGTGCGAGTACGAGTAGAAAATACGTCGATGAAGGAACAAAAGAAAGAGGGCGAGGACAAGAACAAGAAGAACACCTCGATGATGTGGGGGTATCAGAAGATTCACCCTTTGTGGTGAAAATGCAGCCAAGAAATAAGCAGAAGGCGGATAAGGGTAAGGGAGTAGTGCTGCTCATTCCCACTGATGGGAACATTGACGAGATAGTAGAAAAGATCTAGAAGGTCAATAAAGAAATCTGGGACAAGATTGATGATTGTTGTAAAGAGATCTTGGCTGAGGTGCAGTAGGGCATTGCGGAGCTGAAGGCGTTTCCATAGGAAGTGAGGCAACCAGAGCACGTAGCCAAGCCGTTGCAACTAGAACATAGACTGGAAATAACTTTCAAAGTTAGGATGTTACACGTGCCAATTGTGGCACTGAAGTTTAAAGCAACAGTAGACAAAAAATGAGCCAAATCATGACGCAGTTTCCAAATGAATGTCGTTGTGCTACCCCTCCAGATGCTGCATGAATTTCACCAAGGTATCGTCACAAATTTATAGGAACGAGAGCAGCGTATGTCACTGTTAAAATCAAAGGGAGAGTTAGACAAATAAATGATGAAGAAGGAACTAGAGGAAGCCCTTACCAACCTTGCAGAGGCTTGCCAACATTACTAAAGGGAAGAACCTTCAGGTGCAAATAGATGATCTTTGGAGGAAAGCACAAATCTTGTAGGAGAAGACTCAACTGTGGCAGGAGGAAGCCTTGCAACTTTCATAGCCAGTGGATGAGAGGCTGAAGGAATTGAAGAGAAGGGAAGCAAAAATACTGCAAAAGTTTGTTGGCCCTACTACAGAATATTTTCTGAAGGAGGCATGTCAGGAAGAAAAATTGATGGAAGAAACGGTCCAGTAGTACAACACAATGTACAATGGATTCACATCAAAAATCAAGGCCGCCGAAGCTGAGTGACTCGTGATGAGTCATGGGTGAGTGTTAGGGGCCTGTTGGGCATGACCTAAATTGGTCCAAGTTTTGTGTAAAATATCCCACAGAAGAAGGAGCGGACCACGTGGAGCTGATGAAGATATATTCATTGTGCGGTCTTTTAGGGCTTTGGGGATGGGACAAAGCCCTTATTTTATAACGAGTATCAGGTATTAGTCCTTGTTTTTTGGATCCATGGTGTGTGGACCATGGTTTTTGTAAAGATGAAATGTCTTTAAGAAGATGTAATACTTTGAAAACAATATCATCGTAGAACATAATAGAAGAGATAATTTGATTATTGTATTCACATTTGTAGTCTGTAGTTTTGGAGAAGGCTTTGTAGCTGAGTGCGCGGAGGCCTGGAAGAGTCTGCAACCGAGTCCGTAGACCACCTACAACTAGGTGCACAGGTCGAAGAAGTATATGTACTGAAGATTTATATTAATAAAGAAGAAGTTTTGGTGAAGTACTGTAACTCTTATGTGTGTATTGTCTCATGTTATCTATTTGGTTATGCATGATTTTCGCTGAATTATGTGAAGAACTGTAAGATATACTATTATTTTTTAGAGTTTATGGGTTTAAAGTGACTCTGTTAAATTAATCATCTATGTGAAGTTCTTATGCATGCGAAGTTATAAGATCAATATAAAGTAGAAGTAAATACACGGTGCCACTACGTGGATATGCCTTCAGTTGCAGAAACCTATAAATTCTGCAGCCTCCCATAACTGCTTCGGGTGAGATTGCGATCCGCGTGCAAGTCGTTGCCAAAAGGGCGAGTAGTTGAGGGTTTTTTGGGTGCACAACACACTCTAAACCTGGGTCAAGCCCCCTAAAACCAACAAAGCTTGCGATTGGGCACAATGAAGTGCTCCTTCTACAAATTTAACCAAAATTTTTAGCCCACATGGTAGTTGTGTGGCACCCGATGTTGATCATGATGTTGCTTGTACTTAGCATTGCCTATATCCAATATGTCATGGACCTGTTGATAGATGTGCTGAATGAACTTAATGTAGCTGTGAGCACTGTCAGCTTCAGATTGGACATAAGCTGAATCTGCCTGAGTAGCTACAAACGGTATCACTACATCAATGGGACATAATGGTTGGAATCCCAACCCCACCTGAAATGGGTTGTGGCCAACTGAGATATGGAGAGCTCTGTTGTAGCTGTGCTAGACATAGGGGAGGATTTTATCCCATGTGCGAGGATGCTTCAAGTTGTACATGCACATAATGTGCATGATAATCCTGTTGACGACCTTTGTTTGGCCATCAATTTGGGGGTGGAAGGTTGTGGACTTAGTGATCTTGGTATCTAGCATTGAACACAAGCTTGACCAAAATATACTCAGAAACCTGCTATCATGATCTAAGATAATGGACTATGGGATCCCAAAGCATACCAACACTCATTCAAAGAAGAGTTTAGTAGTGGCTTCTATGGTGATACTCTTTTTGTAGGTCGCAAGAATGGCCATCTTAGAGAATCTATTGACGACCACAAAAACATAGTTGTTTCCATCCTCAGTAGAAGGAAGGCCTAACATGGAATCCATGGAGATGGATTCCCAAGGATGAATAGAAGTAGGTAGAGGAGTACATAGGCCATGATTCTTGATCATCGACTTGGCAATGATGCAGGCAGTGTATGATCTGATGTACTTCCTGACATCCTGTCAAAGGTTTGATCAATAAAAATACTTTTGTAGGAATTCCACTATTTTCTCGACTCCGAAATGTCCAACAACTTGATTGTAGTGTGCCTCCCAAATCATCTTGGCATGCTTTCTTGAAGGAATATAGAGGTGTCCCAGGTGGCATAATAGTGCACCTTGGAGGTGAAAATCTGGAACTTTCTTGCCTCCAGGACCATCCGGTACGTGTTGTCGAATTATGGATCACTCTGGTAAAGATGCGCCCATCCCAAAGTCTTGTGCCCATAAGAGTTGAGCATAGTGGTCAACGCCATAACCGATGGTCGGCTGAGATAGTTTGTAGCATTATTGGTGTTTCCCTTCTTGTACTTGATATTTAAATGGAACCGTTGCTGATATGTGGACCATTTCTGATGGTGATCGTTCAGAAACTTTCCTTGTGTCTGTATAAATTGCAGGGGTCAGTGGTCTATGTGGATGACCGTTTCCTTCCCCATAATGTAATGCTTCAATTGTCAACAGACCTGCATAATGGAATACTTATCTTTTTCATAAGTGGGATACTTTCATAATGTATCTGGAAGTATCTCATTGTAATATGCCACGGGATGCCCCTACTCGGTAAGAACTGCACCAATATCATAGTTATAGGTGTATGTCTCAATTTCAAATGGTTTCTGTTAGCTACCTATACCAATAGGTTTCATTTTTAATGATTGGCAAGGGAAGTGCCAATATGATCTACTTTGGTGATGCAAAGATCTCATATTCTTGTGGAGGAAATATACTTGTTTGGTTAATGCTGCCCTACTTCTGGATGGGTGATCAACCAGCCTAAGCTGGGTCATGCCATGTTTCAATTTTTGTTGTGGATTAGAGAAAGAAACCTGTCCAAATAGCTCAATCTTGGCAGGTAAAGTAGATAGGTAGTGAAAGAAGGTTCCCAACTGCTTAATCTGGGGCCTTGGAAGCAATAAGGGTAGCTTTAGATAGAAAATCAAAAGAAAGCCAAAGGAAAAGAAAAAGGCACAAAAGGGTTTGCAAATCTAAGTGCACCCTCCTTGGAGTAACAAAAAATGCTAGGCTATAGAGTGAGTAGGTAGATGGGGTTGCAGAAAGCATGGTTTGTGGCATTTCACTGACCTAAAGGAAAGGCAAAAACATGATGCCAGTGCAGATGTTCTATTCACAGCAGTGTTACAACAACTTAATGAAGCATGGCTAACTTCCAGTTTTCCCCATCACCTTCATGACTAACATCCCTATGCCACCCAACTTCACAAAGAAAATCAAAGTATTTTGTTGGTTCTGGTTTCTTTAATAGCCACATTTCTTGTGCAAAATTCTTTTCATTTTGATCTACTTCCTAAAAAGACTAAGTTAATTTCATACAAACTCAACATTCCCCCCCATCCACCTCTTTCATTCATATTAACTACTAACTTATTACTATCTAACTCCCTATACCCCCTATTCCCCTATTACTATCTAAAACTTGCAAAAAACCCAAAAAATTTCTAAGTATTCCCTCCCCCGAGCATTATAGCTCTAGGTGTGGTTTTGAAGGTCTTCATGCGCTAAAAAAAAAACATTTGAGCGCAACCCACAGAGCGCCAAAGAATTAATCCAAGGGATTAATCTGAGATTTGCTCGGGTTGATAACCTTAAGCCCGCTTTCATTATAAACCTTTGTAAAACCCATTTAACCCGCAAATACTGAAAACAACCTGGAAAACCCACTTTTCCAAAGTTTCCGCCAGGCGCGATTTTCGAAAGAAAATAATATTTAATTGTCCCCGTCGTCGAATATTGCCCGTGCACCTTATCGCTCCGTCAACCGTCGGATCTGGGCCCTCCCATCCGACGGCCCACATCTCATCGGACGGGCATCAGCGTCCGAAGGATACGCTCTGAGAAATTGTCAGAGGGTGACGTCAGGCCTCTGCCACGCGTCACCCCCTAGATCTTCTCGGAGCGCCCTCTGACAAAATCGCGACCGTATTGAGGGCGCTCCGAGAAAACCCGCTTACCACTTTGTTAAAACCGCCTGCTCACACCAGCGCCACGACCCGCCCACGTCACGTCTGCTTGGCGCCCTGTCAGCATCCCCAACCGCCCGAGCTCCTACGTGGCAACCACCTGTGCAATCCCCGTGGACCACTCACAGACTGCCACGTCACCCGATGACGTCATGCTGACGTCACCTGACCCTGACCCCACCTGATGACGTCATGCTGACGTCATCCAAAAAGTCCGCCAATGAGCCAAAAGTCCATATTTAGCCGTTTTTTCGCGTTTTTCTCATTTTCTCACTGAAAGAACCATTGCTCTCCTCTGCATGAGAATTACGTCCACTGCCGCCAACCTGCTGAAATCGTCCTGAAGAGCGCTGCCGCCTACAACCCACCTGCACTTCTCACCATTACCGGAAATTCACCAGGTATTTACCCAGTGCATCCTTTGAGAGCTAAGTTACGTCCATGTTTCTCCAAAACTAAACTCACAAGAGTAAAACAAACCTGTTTTTACCATTAAATTCCCGGATAAACTAGCATTCCCCACAATTGCAGGGTCTAATTTCACCTTCTGAACCCATATATATCTACCCTTCCCCAAATTCCCATTTTTTCCACGCATTCGTGGACTATAGACCTAAAACAACATAATTCACCAGGAAAACTGAGTTGCCTACTCCTGCAAACTATCAAAATTACTCTTGTTAAGCATTCTGCGCTATTATCACACCTCATTACCCTTTTACCTCTGCAAAATTAACCCTCTGTGGTCTCCTGCCCGCTAAAACCAGTTCAGCACCAAGTCATAACCACTACTTAGCCATGGAGACGCCACCAATAGTCCTAAATATTCAACCTCTTAATGCCCCACACAGAGAGCTGGAGTGGAAAGCCCTCGGTGATAAAGATTACCAGATGTTAGACTCCATGCCCATGACAGCCAAGTTTAATATTCACTTGATGAATGAATTAAAGGCCCAACATCTCAATGGGGCTGACACCTTGGGAATTTGGGATTCCCACATACTCATTTACAACCTCCCTCAAGTCAATGTCCTGCCAGACTTGATAAAACAATGCATGTCAAGTTATGATCCCGGCCAAAGAGCTGTCCTCAGCCCCTCAGGCTCAGTACTATTCCATATCACCCCTGAGACTATCAATGAAATGCTGCACTTTCATACTGCAAATCCCCTTACTCCTCTCTCCCTCCAGGACCTGATAACAAAAGGGGGTAACTTGTCCAGGGATCAGATTTCCAGGGTTAACCAGTTGTTTATTCGAGCCTGAGTATCAATCTATGACTGCTTCCCTTCCCATACCATATCCATATCTCAATGAGCTGGGGAAAATGATGGTAGATTTGATCAGTTACATCCTGGGTTATGGGACATATGAGGATGTAGATGAAACCATCATAGCAATGCTGTCCATTTTCTCCCCAGGGATGCCTCCTGCTGTACAATATGACTTTGCTGCTTTTATTGCCAATAAGATTCATGAGCAATTCATGAATCTGGAGAGGGAAAAGGTATTCAAATACACCAGATACATATATCATTTGTTCTTATTCTATCAGCCTGATGCCTTCCCTGTCCCTCTAAAGAAGCTAGATGCCCAGGGACGCCCAAGGTCAGTTGTGTTTTGGACTTCAGTTTGCCATCTGCTGCCTCATTCACCTTACACCTACTGTGAATTTATTGATCTATTCATTCATCCAGCTATGACCTTGTTGTTGGGTGCCCCTCCCCCAAGATTGACAGAAGAAATGCAGAGAATCCTTCAACTCTCTAAGGCATACAACATTGGTGATTGGTACCTCTACCAACACCATACAGTAATCAGAGTATATGGCTGTGAGCTGAGTCCCTATAGGCTGCCAAAATATGTCCCAATGAGACTCTTTGCCCTAGAGTACTTCAGGCAGTTTGGAAATGCAGACTTTGTCCATTTCCAAGCTAAAAACAAGAAGGTGCAGCTAAAAGTAAGAAATCACCTCGGTCCATTTTTGTACAATAAGAAGGAAGAAGGGTGGAATGAGGCTGATAGGATTCTAGAGACCCTCAGACTTCAGACCAGCTTCAAGTGGGTGCCTTATGACCCTAATCACTTTATTTCCCTTAGGAGGATAAAGTATAAATTGGGTGGCTATGTCCATGTGAAAGTCCCTCATGTTGAGAAGTATGCCAATGCCCTAAGCTGGGAAGAAGGCACATTAGAAGAGCCAATTAGCAAAGAAGAAATGCTAAGAAGAGAGACTAGCAATATTGAGAAAGAGGCTGACTTGGAACATTGTGGGCAGGTTTCTTCCTCCCGTCAGAGGAAAATTGGAGCAGCTGCCTCATCTTCCACAGCCCAACAGCAAGTAGTCGGAGTTGCCCAACAAGAAACAAATAAAGGCAAGGGCAAGGAGGTGGAGCAGAAACAATCACCTCCTAGAGCACAGCAACAACCAGAGCAACAGATAGATAAGGAGGTAGAGCAGCAACTAGAGCAGCAACAAGAACAACAAGAAGAGCCTCAAGGAGAGGGGCAGCCTATGCAGCAAGAACAAATGGCTGAGGCCCCAGCACCGACTGAGCAACAGGCTCAACAAAACATGCCTTCTGGGCAAGAGAAGATGGTGGAGACCTCAGTACTCCAGACTCCACAAAAAGTGGAGAAAGGAAAGAAGAGGGACAGAGAGTAGGAGACTCCCCTTACAACGTCCACTAATCAAGGGGAGAAAAGGCAAAGATTAAATCCCCTCTCTGAAGAAGAAATGCTTATGGGGCAATCAGTGATAATGGGCCCACCAAGCATGGAGGTATCTGCAAGTTCCTTTCAGCAGGAACCAAAGAGAAATCTTGGAGGAGAGGTCAGCTCCTCAAGCCATCAAAGAAAAGCAGAGGTGAGCATCAAGCAACAGTTCACTGATATCAAAAGAAGAAATGAGCCACTCAGGCTCCAAATCTACAATCAGTTGCTGAAGATGGCACCCACAAATCAACAAAGGCTCATGGCAGCCTATGACATTTCAGAAGGAAAAATGACCATGAGTCATTTCAGGCCCACCACGGTGCAGCCACAGTCAGCTATAGATTACATAAGAACCAACCTGGAGGTTCTTGCAAAAGACATTCACCCGATGGACCAAATAGAAATCCATAAGCAAACGGGTGAAATGGTCTATGCAACATTGGCAGACAAAAAAATGTTGGCAAAAAAGGCTGGAGAATAGCCTAAATAATACAGTTGCCCAACTAGAGTTGGAGAAGGCATCTTCCTTGGCCAAAGACAACAGGATCAAGTCTTTGGAGGACATAATTATAGAGCTGGGGCATGACCCCAAGGACCCCAAAGCAATACCAATACAACAATGCTGAAGATAAGGGATGCAGACCTGGCATCCCTAAGAAAGAAAGTAAAGCTCCCAGCAACCATTCACCCCCAAACAGATGAGGTTGCTCAGCAGAAGCAAGAACGAGAAATAGCTACATTGCTGGTAGCACTGCACAAACAACTTGTGCAGACAGAAGAGAGGCTGGAAGATACTGAGGCTGCACTGCAGGCAGCCCTACAGCAGAAAGAGGGAGGTCAAATTTCTCAGCCCCCTCCACAAGTTATTAACCTTGAGGAGCCTCCAAAGACCACTCCTCCTCACACAGAAGCAGCAACAACACCATCAACATCAACGACAGTAGCGTCTACAGAGAAGGCTCCAAGCCTGGACATGCAAAAATTGTTAAATGAGGTCCAGGCCCTAGAGGCCCAGATGACAGAACTGAATGGAGCCAAGGATGAGTTGGCCAAGCTAAATGAAAAATATGATAAATCAAAGCAGAATGTGGCTGAGAAAGGGAGAGAAATAAAAACTCTCAAGGAAATAAAAAAAGAGCTGGAGAAGGAGCTCACCCTTGACAAAGTGGTGGGTGAGATCAGAAGAGTTTTATGGACCCACATTGGCCAATCAATAACGGACCAATGGCAATACATTGAAACCATTCATGAGAAAATGGAGCTCATAGGTAAAGCACAAAGGGAAGTGCATAGAGCAAGGGCATCTCTAGGCAGCATGCATGAGGTAGCCAACAGATTGATCAATGTGCTCAATAACAGGACAGGCCCTCAGCTGGTAGCAATTGGGATCACCAGCAGGATGGAGACTATCCAGCTAGTTAAGAGGGTCCTCACACTGAAAAGCCTGGTACAGACATTGGACAGAAGGAGCCAAGATATGCAAGCAGAGGTAAACAGGTTCATGGATAAGTTTGCTGCGTTACAGGGCAGAGGTCTCCCCAGCTTACTCAACAGTGCAGGAAAACTTCTATCACATGAAGTTTATGCTAAGAGGGTGAACACATTTGCCACAAATCAGATCAGCCAAGGATCAAGTAGCTCCCAGGATACAGGGCCAGCATCTGGGCAAAGTCTCTATGACAGAATAGAGAATCTGTGCTTCATTATGAATGAGATTAACCATCTGTTTGAAACACCTCCGAATTACTACAAGTACACAGAAGCAGATGAAACCATGGATGCAATTTTGAGGCATCAATTGCCTACGCAGGATTGGTGGGCCTCCATGATACAATTATTATTATAAACAAGAGGCTTCATCTGAATTTGGTCATCAAAATATATAGAGTCATCACCTTCAAAAAGTGTGATACACATACTATGACAGAAAGGTGGAATGAGCCACCTCAGCATGAAGATCCAGCCACCAAAATAGCAACGACAACTACAGGTAGCAGGGCCGAGAAAAAGCTTCAGCATGACAGAGCATAAAGACACATCATTCACATCAGTCAGCATTAAACCAGAAACGCTCAACCGACTCACTCTCTTCCAAAGGTCGAGAAGAGGCCTGACATCATTAAAGACCATTTATCTTACACTCAGACTAGCAATAACTTTCTTATCTGATATTTGTGAAGTTGGTGAGCACAGTTAATGTATCAAATGACTCAGCATTAAGATATTTTGTAAAACCTATTGTATATATTCCCCCTCACATACACTTCCAAGGGGTTGGTGATTATTGTTTTTTGGTTGTTTCTCTTATGAAGAACTGAGAACTCGGTTGTAACTTTCAGAAGGATGTGATTAATAAAGCTTGGAGTTTACAGGAACTGAGTCTTACTAGTGCATGTTGTGACTGGAACCATTGAATGCTACAGGATTCTGGTGCTATGACTTGATATAATAAGTGTTTCTCTATCTCTGTTAATTTTTTCTGTTATTTGTTTTAACTCATCCCTCTCACATGTTGTTCTGAAACTAGGAAAGAAAGAAAAAGAATAGCTCAGGATTTGTCCATGGAGACACCCTGATCTCAATCTAATTTCACTATAAATGTTTCTCATAACTTTCAGCTGTTTGAATTGGAATTCTTAATTGCTCCAATAAGCTTTGAATACCTCACAGTCACTATTTGGTAATTCATGTATGCTACTAAGTAGAGATTGTCGTTCAAATTGATATCACACTGTTGGTAACTCCATATCTCATTGTTTCACTCACAAAATTGGAAATTATATTAACAATAGCCATCTAGCCTTACAGCAAAACTTTCTCCATCACAAACACCAGAACTATCTCATTTTTCTGACTCCATATGCCCAATGGATTAACATCTTCTGAACTTTTCATGCCCTTCTTACAACAAAATTTCATCAAACAGAGTCTCAAACAGGAAACCGAAACTTAAAGCTAGCCCAAAATAGTCACAAAGCATAACTGAAACTCAAAGAGAGAGCCCTCTCTGATTATAGATAGGCTAGGATCTGTAATCCAAAGGTTGGTTAGTGGTTACCCCGGCCGTATTCCCTTGGGAGACATAGGGAACAACCTGGGTGTTAACATAAATGGCGACTCCACTGGGGAGAACCTCAGGATTTTCCAAATACTGTATATTCCCTAAAGCTACAGCTGAAGCCTGAGAGCTAGCCAGGAAGCCTTCAAAACTGTTTCTATTTTACATTAACAAAGTTTACATAAAAGCTGCTTCAGTTTATCTTCATACTAACTTTAGGACATACACAACGATTTCAAAATATTATCTGGTCCTTACAGATACAAGAAAACTCTAAAAATACTCAAAAAACAACTCAGAAGTTGGCTCCCAAGAAGGATCAGCGGTATACAAGGTCCAATCCTGACCCTAACCCACCAATTGTTTTTGAAAATCCTAACACAATCCATAAAAACATTAGGAAGCAGCAAAAACAGGAGAATCCTTCTAACTTGAGCCCTGAGACAGTCCACCTTAACCCCGTTCTCACTCCAATCAAGGTGTTATTCCAGTCTACCCCTGGTTCCCCTAGTTCACCATCCACATCTCAAAGCCCTCCTTTTACACCTTCATCCACTTCACATATTCCCTTGGCCTACACTACAGTGTCTGCCATACCTAGTACCCCCACTGTCCCAGTAGTCCCTGTTGTCCTAGTTAACCCTATAAACCCTGCAAATATGGTTAATAGATATGCACCCCTACAGTTACCTGCTAATGCTGCAGCTCTACCTCATGACTACCAATCCAAGATCTCATACTTTGACTCTACTGGCCCTTTCACTGCCATTCAGCATGCTAGAAGGATGCAAGATCATTTTGAAAACTATGAAATTGATGATGACAGTGTAAGGATGAGAATTTTTGTTCAGAGCCTCACAGGGGATGTAAGAACCTGGTTTAGGTCACTCACTGCCAATACCATAACAACTCCTGATGAGCTTTACCATGCATTTACTAATAGATGGGAAAAGAAAAAAGATCCTTTGCACATACTAGGTGAATATGATACAATCAAACGAGGTCCTCAGGAGACCGTTTTGGAGCATTGTGCAAGATTCAATAATGTATACAACGCGATACCCCAGAATTTGAGACCTCCCCCTGATTTAGCATTGTACAAATTTCCTGATCGTTTTGACCCTGATATGGCATATCAGTTGAAGGAAAGAGCCCCTGAAACCCTTGAGGATGCACAAAAGGTTGCTGTCACAGTTGAGGCTAACCTAATTGCCAAGAGGAATAGGGAAAGATTGGAAAAAAGATTCACCTTCAAAGAGGAACCCTCAGCCTTTGATCAGAAACTGGATGCAATACTCACTGGCATGAAAAGGTTGGGTGAGAGTGGAATCTGTGGAGAGAAAGTCATCATGGGAAGCACCACAAAGTAACCCTGTCAGGAACCCAAATTTTAGGAGAAATCAAAACCCAAACATTAGCAAGGCCAGTTCTGATCCAAAGATAAGACCTCCCTTCCAGGAAAACTACACTGAAGCATCCACTTCAAGTGAGCAAGTAGATGACACCCACATTAACCTAATGGGCCTAAATGATGAGCAGCAAGTTTTCCTGAGTCATGAAGATCATAAGGAGGATGACATCAAACAGTTCCAAACCAGGTCAGGTGAGTCATTTGACTTTAAACAAGGTTATGACACAGCCGTTTATGAAGTTCACAAGCAATACAAGCTAAG
>APFE031278463.1:0-10576 GCA_000404065.3 Pinus taeda
TATATACATTTTAATGTACTTTTTTCATAAGATTTCATATACTTTTGTTGTTATCTAAAATCAATTATTTTAAAGTTGTAGACACTTTTAAAATAAAAATATAATTGAAATTTTAAATATAAAAATTTTCAATGAAGCTTTATATTTCAAATAATTTCTTGTTAACATATATTACTCCAACCAAATAAACTAAATACACACAATCCATATATGCAAATCAATAGTAACATGTCACCACGGTTATTCAATAATGATATGACATACATTTAAACATGGTCAATAAAAAGTATTTTTTATTGTGAAATTAGAACAATGTTTTTTTAGTGTGGAATTAATTTTTTAATATATGTCTTTCTTATTTTTATTTTATCTATTTAGTAATATAACTTAATCATTTTGTTATAAAAAATTAAATAACAACTTTTAATACATTTACATAATAATTATTTTGTAAAATAGTAATTTTAAAAACATATAATTTTGTATCCTTTTATATATATATTTAATAAATTATTTAAATTTTCAAAACATGTAATTTCATATATTTATTAAAATATTACCTATATTATTTTGTTATTTTATTTAAAATTACCTTATATAAATAATATGGTATAAATAATACATTAAATTTTACTATTTCTCATTATTATCAATTTGTGAGCATTAATTCAATACATTACTTATATTATATAATATTTATGTACAACCATTTATGTGAATTTCTAATTAGCAAAGGGTTTCAACCTATATATCATATGTGTTTTATTATTTTTAATAATCAGAAATTAATAATGAATGATTATAACAAATTTTTATTTTTTAGTAATCTTAAAATTTATAGAAATGATCCCGAATGCGGGTGAATAGTCGGCTCAAGGATACGGAGGAGGTGTGGAGGGTGGGCGCGTGGCGGCCCACAAATGCCAAATGTAAATGCGGCAAAACGGAGACATGGTCTCGCACATTTATATTTATTGCAGCATTAATGTTGCACTCCCGTGAATTTGCTTTATCTGCAATGACGACTAGTCCAGTACTCACTCCTGTTTCTCCTCTGCGCGCGTTCAGGCTCATCGAGGTAGCAGCTCCTTGTTGTTCCTCACACACTAACCCAATTCCCTGCTTCCCTTCGACTTTGGTTCATGGTGCTGAAAGTCATCAGCATGCTCAGTCTCCTTTACAGTTAGGGTGCTCACTCCTTAGTCGCTCCCCTGCCATTCCCTTTCTGTTTGTCAGGCCTTCTCTACTCATCACGCCTCGAGAACGACCCAGAATGGGGTGAAAACGGGGAAGTTCTCGTGGCCGAGTCCTCCGCCAGCCATCCTCTACCACTTTAGAACACTCGCCGGACGCTTCAAAGTTCTACTACAACAGATATCCTACCACAAGAAGTGGTAGGGGCAGGGGAAGGGGGAAAGTCACTGCAGATGTTTGCTCACACCATTCTCAAGCAGACACAGCCCGATTTCGTATTCCCGGCTCTCTTGGAAACTCATCCTTCATCGTTTCAGTTACAGTCGAAAGGTGTGAGGACGCTGTGGGTTTGGGGAGGTTGATCCTGGGGCTCCTCTGGAAGACCTGATGGCTGACCAACACATCTCCCAGTGCCGAGATTCAGGTGGCTTGCCTATCATAAATAAAAACGTAAATGTTGGCCCTAGTGCACTAGTGGGAGGTGACCCTTCAAGTTCTGCGACCCCTCCTTCTGAATCCAAAGACTCAGACCATTTTGGGTGCCGAATTGTAGAAGAACAACCTTCGACCTCGGATGAATATTGAATTACTCTGCGCCTCTAGCTTTTGGTCAGTTGCTGAAGAAAGAAGTTCAACTCCCTCTAGTTACACAGTTTTCATGCTTGTAAGGTCGCTAAATCAGGTCTATGTGTTATTAAGGGCGGCTTTCTCTATTATGTTTGTGTCGGTTTATGTTTATGTTTATGTCCAAATGCTAGTTGTGCACAAGTCAGTCCTGGTCACTGTATGGGTCAGTTTTTGGTCACTGTGTGGGTCAGTTTTTGGTCATTGTCAAGATTTGGATTCTCATGTTTTCAGACATTACAAATCCTGATGTAAGTCAAGACGCAAGTTCTCTAGCAAGTCAAGTGTTTTTTTGTAAGAAGGCCAACTCCATGGCTAGAACTCTCGAGGCATCTGCCTCTCTGTAATATCTTTTTGTATCAATATAGGAGTAGACCAATTAAGGAAAAAAAAATTATATTACGTTAAAAGAATTTAATCAACATTGATTCAATACTCTACTAAAAAGCACTTTCTTATTCACTGTGCATAGGTTTGTAATTATAACACTGCTTATGACATTGTGAAATGCCCATTATGATATACTTTAAATAGGTCTCATAAAAATATTTGTAGCTACAAAATTAATTTAACATTTTATTTACAAAATAATTTTATCTATCTTAATATAATATAATTTTATGACATAGGATAATTTGTTACTCAACATATCATCTGTTTAAACAAATTATTGTTTAAATAATTATAATATAGATAAATTTAATAATTACTAATTTCTTTTTATCTTCTTACGATACTCTCTTCATTATCAATTTTACTAAAAAACTTGGGCACATATACACTTGTTTTAAAATAATAATAATTATTTATCTTATGTATGATAACCTAATCAATTAGGTTAAATATTTTTCCAAAACTATAAGAAAATATATTTAGATTTTTTTTTTATATATTGAAATATATCAAAAGCAATCATTTATTAAAGTTTACTTCTTCGGGGATACTTAACTTAAATAAATAACGTTATTATTATTAAATTTAATTTATTACAGAAAAATTAATTTAAAACTTTATTTAAAAAAATATTTAATTTAAACTATTTAACTTAGTTATAAAAATTTTATTAAAATTTTTAAATTGGTATTGTGCATATATAAGTACCGATAAAAAAAATTCTTATTTCAATTTCTTTCCTTTTTTAATAATTTATATGTTTTTATGTTAGATCTAAGATTTTTGTGAGTTATAATATAGAGAGTAGTCTTTCGGATTAATTACATTGTAAGGATTGGGTCAACCTTTTGAGCCAACTAATGTGTTCATCCTCAGGACAAGGTGAGAAACCACACTATCTATAACATCCCTATAATAACTCAATGTAAAATCAAACATTTATGAAATAGTAATTTTGAAAGTTACGATTTAGTTACAAAAACTAATTCTTGATATTCATGGAAACTGAATGAGGATGAAATAAAGAAAGGAAAGAACTGTCATATTAGGGAAGAGCTGGAAGGAGCTAGGGTTACGTCTTAAGAGCTGCCATTGATTATTAGAGGGAGCGATATCATTGTGAAGCGGTGGGATCAAAGCCATTATGTGAAAGTGACCACTGTTGGGTGAAATTAGTGACAGATTTCGGGTTTAAAGATCGAGAGTAGCTTGTTATCAAATTTCACAGACGCCAGAATTTGGAAGAATCTACCAATCGCATGACTCATGATTGTTGTCATCATATACTTGATTGAGCCTATCCGCATAAGATTATTGAGAGAGCGGCCTGCATGATTCATGTTTTATTTTGGATGGCTTGTGGTGGTACAAATGAAAAAGACAAGTTAATCTCTTGAAATATTCTTTGTTTATGTGCACAGAAAGATATGGTTAATAATGTCCATGCTCTTTAAAGTAAATTCTTTATTTTGGTGCACAAAGTATAGTTTGGTTATGAATGCCAGGTATTGCAAAGTTTCTATGTATTAAAATATTGCAGGAATATAAGTCCTCTTGAAAATATTTATTGCTTAGTTTATGCACAGTAAAAGCTAAGTAGTTTTGTGATTTGAGAAGAGATGTATTTTCTTGGCAAAGAAAATATATTAGTACATGTAAATAAAGATTATATATCCCTCTTGGTAATGAAAATAGGGTTTTTACTTGAATAACCTAAAGAGGGTTTTTACTTAAATAACTTTAGTATGGGTAATAATATATTACTACATGTAGAATAAGGTTATATATTCCTCTTGTAAAGAAAATGTATTACCGCATGTGGATAAATGTTGATTATATTTTCTTGGTAGATAAAATATATTACTACATGTAGTTAAAGGTGGTTATTACTATATATAAGAAAAGATGGTTATTATATATATTTGAAACATTAAAATATAAGTAGCATTTATTGTCTTTATATAACTTGCATATGTGTTTATGTAAGGAAAGATAGGATGAATTCTCTTAAAAAGGGATTTCGTAGTCTTTTTCATGGAAGGGAATATAGATTTAAGAGGGTGATTTGTGAAATATTCTCATGGGTAGAGAGTTCTCTTGAAAAACAGTACTTAGTTATGAGAAAATATAATAACCTATGCATAGATAAAATGCACAGAGGTAAGTATAGGAACCTTATTTGGAAAGAATATATCCTTTTATGCATGAAAGATAAGTTAATGGTGTTAATCTCTTTGCAAGAGTTTGCAAAAGTTACATGCTTTGGTGAGTAAGAAGGTAAAGGATTTGGTTGTTGTATATTAGGTAGTTTGATTTATTTGTGTGGTTTAATGCATAAACGGTTACCGTTATTATTATCTTAGTTCTTATGTGCAAAAGAAAGGTTGAATATGATACTTTCTTGAAAACAAATGCATGAGGACTTTTTTATGATACTTTCATGGAAAAAAATGCATAATAACTTTGTACATAAATAATAGAGAAACTATGTTGGGTTCTTGAAAAATAACTATATGAAAAGAACACATATGCAAAAGCATAGAAGCAATAGTTTATTACACGCATGAAGATATAACGATTGTGTTATATATTTTAAAGAGAGAGACATGGATTTGTAGAACTATTGGGTTAGATATTTTAAAGAGAAATATGCATTAGTATGAATAAGAATTGTGGAAAGTAAAACAAGTATTTACTTGAATAAATGTACTAGTTAATTATTATGACATGCTTGATAATTATTTGTGCACAACGTTGTTAGAAGTAGCATGTTGTGATGTTATATTTACAACTGTTCATGCACATGAGTAGATGTTAAAAGATCACTTTTAGAGTTTGATTATTGATTGATTAATATTGTATCTAATCTTGTTGCCAAAGCTTGTTGACATTAACAATGACAGGAAACAATGACGGTTTGTGCCAAAGAAAAATGATGTTTAACATTGTGGTAGGTAAAGAACTAATGGTCCATGCTCATGAGTATGAGTTGCGAGATCATACATTGATAGAACAATCATGCCAGAATGTTGTAGCAAGTGGCGATATGCAGGTGCAGGGCTTCATGGAAAATGTAATAGCTTTTAGCTAGACACGTGACATTTTAATGATATTTTCATTTTAATATTTTATAAAAATGGTAAGGGATGGAATCCCTTATAAGCCATTGAGTGAGGGGTGAAAACCCTCACGAGCATTTAATAATAAGATTAAATGTTTGCTGCTTTTCACCTTATGGGGTTTCCAGGGTATATCGATGTTCAATGATGTGATTTCTTATTGTGTCAATTTGTTGATGTTGAATCCTTGATTATGTTGGTTCCTTATTTGATGTGATAATCATAATGTCAAGTATGTGATTAATTAATATGGTTAAGGGAATCATGAAATGGTTGCAAGATTCATGAGACAATTTATGTTAATATACTACAACAGTGATGGTCAATGGTTATGCAACTTACTGTCCTCTATTGCAATTTACTTTATGTACTAATGAACATTATATCTAATGGTTAATGAGGAATGTGGAGTAGTGATTTTGGATAATTACTTGTGGGTAATTTGTGCAAAAAAATTCTAACTCCCTGCTTTTACATGTGAGGTTACCGGGGTACGTTACAAGTGGTATTAGAGCTAAAGGTTACAACACTAGCGCCTTTGGGAATTGGTAAGCGGAAAATAAATTGAGGTATTCAACCAGTGGACATTAAGTCAGGTATGAGTTTAAAAATCTACATATTTATTTATGTAGTACACTACTTTTGACATGGTATGTGCGATTCATGTTTATAACTGTTTTGAGTAGTAAGTAATAAAGTTTGTTGCATAACTATGTTTATGACATTGGATTCTTGATGAAGATAAAAGACAATAAAACTTTTGTCACACTTATGAACAATATTGAACACTCATTAAGGAAAGTGACAATCAACTACCAACTTTTTCTTTGCAAATATGGCAATAATAATGATTCATTTAATGAACATGATTGAATTTAAAATGAACTAATTTTAATGAGTCAATGCATGAATGTAAAATACAGGGAATGTCCTTGAATATGACGATATAGTGTTTTAAAAAGACATTGTAAGAACCCCTTTAGATATTGAAAATAAACAATGAGTCGAGTAATGAGACTTGACTGTAATAACTAATTTTTGAATTAAGTCTTGTCATGGATGCATTAAGATGGTTGGTAGTTGTGATTGGTTAGTGTTGTATTACTAACTAATAGAACTTATATGCATTGATTGAATTTGATTTAAGATTATTACAATTCGTAGACAAGTGATTATGGTAATTACTTGGTTTATCGGCTGTTGATGATAATACACTATGGGAAATTGGAAATGTTTAGATTGTTAACTCAACTATTATTGACATTTACACATTAATGAATATTTGCATATACTTTTATGCATGACAATATTGTATGCATAAAACTAAAATGATTTGGAAAGTGAATACTTGTTAAATGATGCATATTTATAAATAATGTTGTTGATGGGATTAAGTAGTGGTAGCTTAATGGCAACAAGAAACTCATCACGTAAAATGTTGCAATGTGAATTGCAACCGTAAATGAGAAAGCATAATGTTATATGATATGCATGATTGTGTTATTTGGAAAAACATAATGCATACAAAATGTATGTTAGTTATGTTTCCTATCAATCTAGATGTTGTGGACCCATGTTGAGGGTTAAGTGTAAATGCATGGTGTACATGCATGTTAATGATAATGTTCATATGGATCATTATGTAAATTACTTTGGGAAAGAGTAATAAACGAGAAATTTAACATGCCAAATAGTTGCAGATAGTTGTGAAAGGCTATAAGGCCTTGGGTTGATGGTGGTTGCCTACCCAAAGGGGTTGATGGTACTTTCCTGCCTAGATTTCCTCTCCCTAGAGATCAATGATCTCAGTAAGGGAAAATAATTTGATAAGATGGTGAAGAGGGTAAAAGCCTAAGGCAACTGTATTGATTTGAAGCCTGCTAGAGGAGGCCCAAAATTCCTCATAGATGGGATGTTGTCAGAGGAATAGGGAGGATGCTACTAAGAGGAATCCTATATTGGACTCTATGTGGTCATTGGAATTCTTGAGCTGGTTGGCCAGTGGAATTCCATGTTAGACTTGATAAGGTCTCTATCAAAGAAACGGTCTAGATGTGAAAATGACTCGATCTGGTTGTGGAAACTAGTTCCCATGGGTTGGGAGGAGAATTATTTAGCCTATTATGGTTCTCATAGCTAAAGAAATTAACTAATCAGCTATATGTTATGTTAAAAATGAATTTTATATATAATTGTGTAAGCATGTTATGTACATCTTAACAAGAAATGAGCCTTGTGCTTGGTAAGGAATTATTGGCAGTGGAGTTCCTTTCTTGTATTGCTAATATTTTAAATGTCTTAGCACGAGTTAAGACAGTATGCACTTTGTGCATTTATTGATCATTTTGATGATTATAGAGGTAGGCGCTCTGTGAATACTTTCAGAAGTACTGTGTGGATGTATTTACTGAGAGTAAATACAATGTACATGTGGTGCATTGATTTATCATTTTGATGATTAATGTTAGTGCTGTTTAAGTACTTGTAAAAGTATTGTGATTTAAATATCATCTAACATTGAACAATTGATTGAAAGTTAAAAGTATTTCATTTGACTCAAAATGTTGTGACTAATGTGATTGAATTTGTTGGTCATACATTACAGGTTACTTACCATGGAGTGTTGATGGGTTGTCCAAACATTATTAAAATGCTTACGTGAAAGTGCTCATGATTCTCAAGAGTAATTGGTAAATAATTGTAAGTTGATATAGAGATTTGTTTATTGTATACTATGAATTTGAATAAGGGCCAAGTGACGGAAATTAGAACTTGCATATTTTTGCAGTTATAAATGCTTATGACTATTGATTTTTCTTATGTTATAACATTACAATTTTTGTTTATTGTCATTTCTTGGAATGAAATCTTTGATTTTAAAGAGGAAGGATCACTTTTTGTGCGGTTCAGATGGTTATATCATAAGTAAAATCTAAAGTTCCAATGAGAAATGAACATCGAGGACAGTGTTCTTGTTAGGGGGGAGTATGTAACATCCCTAAAATAACTCAATGTAAAATCAAACATTTATGAAATAGTAATTTTAAAAGTTACGAATTAGTTACAAAAACTAATTCTTGATATTCGTGGAAACTAAATGAGGATGAAATAAAGAAAGGAAAGAACCGTCATATTAGGGGAGAGTTGGAAGGAGCTAGGGTTATGTCTTAAGAGCCGCCATTGATTATTAGAGGGAGCGATATCGTTGTGAGGCGATGGAATCAAAGCCATTATGTGAAAGCGACCACCGTTAAGTGAAATAAGTGACAGATTCTGGGTTTAAAGATCGGGAGTAGCTTGTTATCAAATTTCAAAGATGCCAGAATTTGGAAGAATCTACCAATTACATGACTCATGATTGCTGTCATCATATACTTGACTAAGCCTATCCATATAGAATTATTGAGAGAGCGGCTTGCACGGTTCGTATTTTATTTTGGATGGCTTGTGATGGTACAACTGAAAAAGATAAGTTAATCTCTTGAAATATTCTTTGTTTATGCACATAGAAAGATATGGTTAATAATGTCCATGTTCTTTAAAGTAAATTCTTTATTTTGGTGCACAAAGTATAGTTTGGTTATGAATGCCAGGTATTGCAAAGTTTCTATGTATTGAAATATTGCAGGAATATAAGTCCTTTTGAAAATATTGTTGCTTAGTTTATGCACAAAGTTTCTATGTATTAAAATATTGCAGGAATATAAGTCCTCTTGAAAATATTTGTTGCTTAGTTTATGCACAGTAAAAGCTAAGTAGTTTTGTGATTTTCTAGAGAGTGTTAAAAGTTAAGTAGCTTTATTATTTCTTTGGGATAAATTACACAAGGTTCTTGCTAAGTACCCAAGATATCCTCTTGAGAAGAGATGTATGAGACATCTAAAAGTTCTTGGGGAGATTGTTGTTTATATTTTCTTGGCAAAAAAATATATTAGTACATCTAAATAAAGATTATTTATTCCTCTTGGTAAAGAAAATAGAGTTTTTACTTGAATAACCTAAAGAGGGTTTTTACTTAAATAACCTTAGTATGGGTAATAATATACTACATGTAGAATAAGGTTATATATTCCTCTTGTAAAGAAAATATATTACTGCACGTGGATAAATATTAATTATATTTTCTTGGTAAAGAAAATGTATTACTACATGTAGTTAAAGGTGGTTATTACTATATATAGGAAAATATGGTTATTATATATATTTGCAACATTAAGAGATAAGTAACATTTACTGTCTTTATATAACATGCATATGTTTATGTAAGGAAAGATAGGATGAATTCTCTTTTCTTAAAAATGGATTTCGTATTCTTTTTCCTAGAAGGGAATATAGATTTAAGAGGGTAATTTGTGAAATATTCTCATGGGTAGAGATTTCTGTTGAAAAACAATACTTAGTTTTGAGAAAATATAATAACCTATGCATAGATAAAATGCACAAAGATAAGTCATAGGAACCTTCTTTGGAAAAAAAAAATATATCTTTTTATGCATGAAAGATAAGTTAGTGGTATTAATCCCTTTGCAAGACTTTGCAAAAGTTACATGCTTTGGTGAGTAATAAGGTAAAGGATTTGGTTGTTGCATGTTTGGTAGTTTGATTTATTTGCATGGTTTAATGCATAAACGGTTACCGTTATTATTATCTTATTTCTTATGCGCAAAAGAAAGGTTGAATATGATATTTTCTTGAAAACAAATGCATGAGGACTTTTTTATGATACTTTCATGGAAACAAATGCATAATAACTTTGTACATAAATGATAGAGAAACTATGTTGGGTTCTTGAAAAATAACTATATGAAAAGAACACATATGCAAAAGCATAGAAACAATAGTTTGTTACATGCATGAAGATATAACAATTGTGTTATATATTTTTTAAAGAGAAACATGGATTTGTAGAACTATTGGACTAGATATTTTAAAGAGAAATATGCATTAGTGTGAATAAGTCCTGTGGAAAGTAAAAAAAGTATTTACTTGAATAAATGTACGAGTTAATTATTATGACATGCTTGATAGTTATTTGTTTATACATGCACAACGTTGTTTGAAGAAGCATGTTGTGATATTATATTTACAACTCATGCACATGAGTAGATGTTAAAAGATCACTTTTAGAGACTAATTATTTATTGATTAATATTGTATCTAATCTTGTTGCCAAAGCTTGTTGACGACAACAATGATAGGAAACGATGGCGGTTTGTGCCAAAGAAAAAATGATGTTTAACATTGTG
>APFE031278466.1:0-19131 GCA_000404065.3 Pinus taeda
GGATAGATTAAATAATTGATTTTGATAAGTTAAATAACTATATTGACTTTTATTTTCTTTCTCGATTTCTATCTGTCAGTTAGATTTGTTAGATGTTTGGTGGTGATGATTTTTATAGATTAAGTAATTGACTTCGGTTTTGCCAGTTAGATTTTTGGTTGTGAATAAGGTTTATCTTTGGAAATATTTTAGAAAGTTTTACATTAAATTATTTCGCGATTAAATTTCTAAAATCTTCTTAAAATCTGCAATCCAATTAAATTCTTAAATTGTGCAATCAAATAAACTCTTAAAAATGTGCAATCAAATTAGTTGATTAACTATTAAGACATAAATAATCTCCACTTAAATTTAACCACAATGGTTTTCTTTTATTCCGGCTACCAAGGTTTCAAATAACAGATCTTCATGAGGAATTACTACAATGAAACGGCTAACTTGAGTGAATTATGAGGCAAAATTTTTAAACGGTAATGAGTGGATTTGGCAACAATTTTAAAAATGTTTGAGTTCATTATTATTTGTATATTTAATTTTTTTAAATATTAAAAAATAATATATTTAAATATTTGTAAGAAGTGTATTTAAGATTTTTTTCTATATAATTCAAACTTGCTAACTATGATGTAAATAACTTATTAATGTTATATTTACCAACCAGGATTAGCCTTCATAGCTCTGGATTAAATCGAAGGACAGAAAACACAGTGAAAGAACCAACTTTAAATGTGAGTTGACAGGAAAGGAGACCAGAGACCAGAGAAGTATATCCACTTAATGAAATGCATGCACCATCATCGTAACCACAGAAAGTGTGCCATGGAATGAACAAATTCCATATTAACGCCATGAAATTTGAGAATCGCGGCAAACCACATTCCCTGCTCTGCATATAAGTCATTTCTTAGCCATGTCATATGCTGTTGCGCTGTGTTGTAATCTAATATTGGATCTGATGGCCCCTGCTCACACTGCCCGCCAAGGATCCACGATATCCTTTATCGGGTGGCACACCATATGCAGCTCTGTGTTTGTTTCAGAACCGATCATAACTCTGGCTCATGCGCTAGTACTGCAGGCAGCCTTGATCACCTTCGGATAATGTGGTGGGCCTCGAGCGCACAGCTGAAAATCCTCACTCGCCACCGACTTCCTGAAGTATAAACCACAGAATCTTTTAATACTTTGACATGAAAAGTGAAGACTGAAATTTTGATGATGTCTTCGTTCGTCGGCATGATTCTGTCTCTGGCATTTTCCAGTACGTTGAAATATCTTACCACTCGTAGTTAAACGCCCCGAGCAGAAGCCAAGAACAGAAGCACACCAATGAACTCGCGATTGCGGCAGGACGACGCAGGGAGAGACAGACAACACAGTATCCTGCCGCAGGGAGAGACAGACAACACAGCATGCACCGCAATGCCTTTGTTCTTTATATGTTGTACTGCCAAACAGAGCCTAACATGTGTAGCAATCTTGAAAGCCCCTCTGGTTAAGATTTTATTCGGACTTTAATCACATTTTCCATTACACAAATGATTTCAAAACAAGAACATTTTAACGACATTTAGAGTGTTTGTAATTAAAATGAAAATTTGATAAAAACTACTAAACATGGTTGTCATTTAATTCATGAACTTTACTCGCCCACCCTTTTAATCTGGATATATTAAGTAAACTAGGTCATAGTCACACATATGCACTAAAAGAAAATGAAAAGTCCTATTTTGGATTTAAATATATATATAAATTATTTTTATTCTAAATAATAAGGAAATCACACATGAAACTTATTATCTACAAAAAATCTAATTACAGTTTTTGATCCACCTGTTCCCTTGCGCTTTTCTATTTTTTTTTTTGTCTTATTTCTCCAAATCCATATGAATGCTAGAGTGGTCCAAACATGCTACCAGAATGCTCCAAGATTTCTCTAAGTGTGCAAGAGTGTGAGAAAATGGGACAATAGAAGAGAGCTCCAAAAATGGACTAACAAAAGTTTAACCAACCAAAAGTTGTGAAATGATCTTTAGAAGTTTTTTTTATCATTTGCCTCTATTTTCTTCATTTTCTTTCATTTTTCCTTCAATTTACCTCTCATGAAAAGTTGTGTCTCTCTACCTTCCCTTTCTCATAGTTCACTTTATTTCATAAATAAAATGCCAATTATTTCCAATTTTACTTTGCAAATCTCTTTTCCAATTCCCATAGCCATTTATTGGTCACAAACAATACTAGTCACTATGCTTTGTCCAACATTTATCTTGAAATACATGTCCCATTACCTTGGTCTTATTTTATTTACATGGAAGATCAACTAGGGACTGTTACACCCTACCTTACAAAATGCATGACCCATCTCAAGAAATGGATACTCTTCATTAGGAAATGTAGGCTCTCCCTCAAAAAATGCACACCCTATCTCCAGAAATGTAGACCTTGCCTTAGGAAATGCTTTTGATGCCTTAGGAAATGAACACCTTATTGATGATCGTTCAACAAATAAAATTTGGAATTTTTTTATCTAGATATCTCTAGCAATGATTCTATCCACAATTGTCCACTATGGTTGAACTGAAGGCCAATACTCTTGTGAAATATTCATAGATTCCATTTGGTTATGGAATGAATTTATTATTATCTTGAAGCATGAGTATACATTGAAATCCTTCTTAAAATATTTTAGGGGAATCCATGAATAATGAAGTTAATAAATTGACTTCCACTTTACTACCAAATAATGTTTGATTAATTTTTTAGTCGCATGCCTAGAAACCAAATCATCTTCATTTTTTGCATTCGTTAGTCCCATTTGGAAATATATAAAAAAATTCATCCTCGAATAGGATATTGCCACATTGATCGAATGAGAGAAGCCTCATACACCATCAAGGCTAATCTTTAGTTGTGGTATGAAATGTTTATATTAAAATGCAATAGAACATATACAAAAAATGTATGTGAGAAAAATAGTTAAGGGTCCTATGGCCAATGCATCCAAAGGATGGGTTTTAGTGTACTACATCAATTTATTTGTTCCTTAGATCTACTTTCTTGTAGGAATTTACAGGATAAGTTCCTTATATAGAACACCAAAGGACACTGCTCATAAACATATCATAGATCAGTACACTAGTATTCTTGACATGGTTAAAACCCTCAAAGAAGGAAACATTCCATGACCTAAGCCAACGCAGCGACTTCAGACAATTGATTAATGTAAAAAAGAGAAAATTTACATAAGCTTATCTCATGAACGATCACCTAACAATTGACCCTCCATTCTCTTTAAATAGATATCGTGGACCAATCAGGTGCTAAGCCGCAGATCAAGTGTCAATAATACCGAGGATAAAATGAATTGTTGGATCACTTCATGTTTAGAACATATCGTTACTATCAAATTGTAAGTTACAAAAAGTACATACTAAAGAAACACACTTTACCCAACTATACACTAGACCAAGTTGTACTTAATTATTTGCTATGTGTCGGAATATCTATACATTGCCCCTTAAGAATAAATTGGAATAGGATTGAAGGATGTACAAATATGACACAATAGGAGAAGGAAGGAGCAATTAGAGCCTATCCCCCCTTAGTGATAACTTCCTAAACTCCAACTGTAAATTGAAGTTTAGTAAACTTTTCCTCTGTGAGAGCCTTTGTAAAGATGTATGCAACTTGAGCATTGGTTGAACAATATTGCACTTCAAGAACATGGTCATGAATGAGCTTTCTAATGATGTGCATGTGCAGTTCAACGTGTTTCATGTGGTGATGTTGGACTGGATATTTGCATAGTTGAATGGAACTTTGATTATCATACCAAAGTGTAGATGGATGATGTCACTGAAAACCAAACTCGGACAGGATCTCGTGAAGCCACAGGGCTTCCTTACTAGCTTCAACGATGCCATGATACTCTGCTTCTGCTGAAGAAAGAGAAATGAAACTTTGTTTCTTGCAAGCCCATGTAATAGGTCTAGAACCAAGAGTGAAGACATAACATGCAGTAGACTTCGATCATTAAGGTCACTAGCCCAATCAGAATTAGTGAAGCCAACCAATAGGGGAGATGCTTCTACACTGTAATGAATCCCAAACTGATTTATACCTTGAACATAATGAAATATTCTTTTAGCTTCTTTCCAATGACTTTCATGTGGGTTTTGCATAAATCAAGCAATAAGGCCAACAACAAAGGAAAGGTGATGACAGGTATGGGTCATATACAAAAGTTTTCCAACAAGTTGACAGTATAAGGTAGCATCAACTTTAGGGGAAGTACAAGTGACTGAAATTTTGGCTCCAACTGAAAGGGAGAAGGGGCTAGCTTATAGTCTTCCATGTGAAAGTGGCATAGAAGATCACATGCACACTTGGACTGGGAAAGGGAAATAACTTCTTTTGATTGCAAGACTACTTTATAAGGTTGGAATTCACATGTTTTATAAGGTTGGGATCACCACTACTAAGGATAAGATCATCAACATAAAGAACAAAAATGATAAGAGGCTTACCCACTTTATTGGTGTAGACAGTATTGTCAGAATGACACCTAGAAAAGCTAGTATCTAAAAGAAAGCTATCCATTTTGGCATACCAAGCCCCAGGGGCTTTCTTGAGACAATAAAGGGATTTCTTAAGCTGACATATAAGGCTGGAGTCTATTTGTATAAATCTAAGAGGTTTTTTTTTTCATGCAAGTCCCCATCCAAGAAGGCAGATTTAACATCCATCTGATGGACTTCCCATTTGAAAGACGCAGTCAGGGAAAGAACAAGGTGGATAGAGTTCATTTTGGAAACATGGGAGAAGTTTTTAGTATAGTCAATGCCTTCAAGTTGTGAATAACCCTTAAAAAAAAGACGAGCTTTACTTTTATCAACCTTTCCATCTAGTCCAAACATGGTTCTGTAAACCCATTTGCATCTAACAAGTTTTCATCCCTTTGGAAGAGGAACAAGGTCCCATGTATCATTTGCCAATAATGAACGATATTCTTCATTCATAGCTGTGTCCCAATTTGGATGGCCTTAAGCTTATGCAAAGATGTCAGGATCATAATTCGTTGAAGCTTGAACCAATAAAGAAGAGGCTCCATCAAAATGAGAACATGTACAATATTGATCTATAGGACCACCTGCAAGAGCACATGTTGCATCCCGAGTAGCGCGAACCCGTTTTAAAAGCTGAGGAGCTGAAGGAGGATCCCCAAAAGGTGGGGGAGGATTTTCATCCTCGTTGTTATCATCTAAAGAAGGAATATTTTCAAAGGTAGAAGGGATAGAGCGAGGTGTCACATCTGTTGAACTAGGCTCGCACGCCAATATATTTTTAGAAGACTTTACATCTCTTCTAATGATAACATTTTTTTATTTATGTTTAAGGAGTCTATATCATTTGACATCTTCATAATATCCAACAAAAATACATATTTCACTCTTAGGTTCTAAGGATTTATGTTTCTCATATCGAATATGGGCCCATGCTTCACTTCGAAAAACATGAAAGTGAATTACATCTAGTTTAATTGAGCTCCATGCTTCTTCTGGAATGATATTCTTTAAAACCATAGTAGGAGTGTAATTTACTATGTGATTTTCACAGTTAATTTCTTTTGCCCAAAAATTAAGATTAAGTCCTTTAGATTGAAGCATATAATTAGCCATTTCCTTTAAGGTGTGATTCTTCCTTTCAACTACACCATTTTGTTGTGGAGTATATGGAACAATATGTTGCAATTGAATTCCATGCTTAGTGCAAAAGTTGATGAATTTGTTGTTAACATATTCTCCACCATTATCATATCTTAGCTTAAGAATTTGATGTCAAAATTGTTTCTCAACAAAGGCCTTAATGTCCAAGAACATGTTAAAGACTTAACTCTTGAGTTTTGGGAAGTATACCCATGTGCGTCTGGAGAAATCATCAACGAAAGTTAAGAAATACTTATACTAACTGGAAGTGGACCACATAAATCACTATGCACAAGCTATAATGGGGTTGAGGCATGCCAAGACGAATTTTGTTGAAAACTATCCTAATAATGTTTTTCGAGTACACATCTAGAACAAACACCATCTCTACAAGATACCATAAGAAGGCTTGTCACCATATTTTCTTTACATAGATTTTGAAGGGAGCGATAATTTAAGTGACCAAATCGCTTATACCAAAGTTTGCTCACTTCATCATTATTAACAACCAATACCAAGGGAAGAGTTGATGACAAAAATTTGTTAAACTTATACAACCTTCTAGAATCATCAACAATGCATATAGCTAAAACCTATCTAGGATCTCTTAGGTCCTTAATTACGACATCATGAGGTGAAAATTCAACAATTTTACCTTCACCTGAATGAGTAATCTGATATACAGATAGAAGGTTACAGGATAAGGTAGGAACACATAATATATCATTAAATTGACCATTGTATAGCTCAATAGTTCCAGTGCCTACAACACTAAGAGATCTATCATCACCAACATATATATATTTTTGTGTTACAATCATTTAAAGAAGAAAACATGGATTTGTTTTTGGCCATGTAATTAGAAGCTCTAGAATCAATGAGCCACTAATGAGAATGAGAACAAGAAGATACATTTAGTGCATAACCAGACCAATATGCTTGACAACCACATGCAGAAAATATTATTCCTAAAGATGAAGTTGAAGTTCAAGGGTGCTCCAAATTGATGTTATGCTTCTTCAGGGCTACTTCCAAGGCTTCCATCTTCTTAAAGCATTTGGATTTTAAGTGGTTGTCACGATTACAAAAGTTGCAATGTCTATCAGTCTTCCCTTTGTTTTTATTTGGCTTATCATTTTGTTGAATTGATTTTTCATTTTGAGATTGAAATTTCTTAGGACCCTTGTTTGGTTTAGGACCGTTCTTTTTAGGACGTTGCTTCTTAGGATTCTTTGAATTTGGTTTAGGACCGTTCTAGATTAGAAAAAATTCTAGATCTTCCTTTTCTATCTATAAATTGGTATTGGCCGCAGCCTGAGAATCAACGAAAAGAACAGTCTTCAATGTAATAGAAATCTGTGATTTATTCCGAGTTTATGATCTGTCTGTGTTGTCTCAGAATTTTTCCAAGTTTCTGGGTTCTGCTGTCTATAATCTGATGTGCTCTGCTTTGACTCTTTGAATGTATTTTATTTTTTCCCTTAGATCCCCATCAACTGTTATCAGAGCCAAGTTACCCTATACAGCTGCACTCCCGCTCACCACCATTCCTTTCGCATTCCCTCTACTGTCGCTCGTCAAGCTTGCATTGGGCACCGATGAGCCAGCAGTGGTGGACGCAATGTGAATCTCGTGGCTATCTTCGTGACCCATAAGAGGAGGGAGCTCCATAAACAGATTCAGAGTGAAGGATTTTGCTTAAAAGAGGTTCGAGAAAAAATTGTGCATTTGTGCTTCACAAGGGGATTTCTAATCTACTCTCTTTAGAAAATGAGAACGCCTTATGACTCCACTCTAATTTAAGAATTCAAGCTGTTTTTCTGGACGGACCAAGCGGTCAACCATTTTTGGTATTGGAAAGAAAGATTGAAGTATTTTTATCATAATCGTTGTTTTGAAACATATATAATTATATATGTTTTGTAAATACCATGAAATATGTTCAATTGGTTTTTCTTTTAATTAATTAAGTTTTCACACTTTTTAATTATTATGGTTAATTTTGTTAAGTTTGGATAAGTTCAAAAAAAATAAGAAAAAGGGAAAACTCTCTTTTGTTAGGAGATTAATTTTGGCTTTTCAACTTAAAAGTACCTGTGATAATTAAATTTTTATATCATAATGGAGTTTTGATTTTTGGTATGAATTTTATTAGGAATGGAGACAACAATTATTGATATGGAGAATTTGAATGAAGTTAAATTTTTTTATGGAAACTATAGATAGAGGATATACTTATTTTAAAAGATCAGTGTTTTCCAATTGAGGGTGTATTAAAAAAACTCTTATCGATGACATATGAGGAATGGAATAACCAAGATAGAAAGGCGATTCTGACAATCCATCAATATCTAGCAAAGAATGTGTATTTCAATGTGTCCGGAAAAGCTCTATGATCTATATGAGGAGAAAACAACATCAAACAAATTCTTCTTGATGAAGAATATTTATAATCTCAATATGACATAGGGTGCTTCAGTTGTTGAGCACTTGAATGAATTCAATATTAATTTTAGTCAACTTTCCTCTCTTAAAATACATCTAAATGATAAAACTAGAGTTATTTTGTTAATTTGTTATATGCCAGATAACTAAGAAAATTTAATTGTAGCTATAGGCACTTCAACACCTATAGGGACCCTGAAGTTTAATGATGTCAACAGTAGTTTAATGAATGAGGAGTTCCGACACATGTCAATTGCGGAAAACTAGGGAGAAGAAGCTCTAGTTCTAGCTAATCATGGTAGGAGAATTGATCAAGGCCGGCAAGGGAGACCTAGATTGAGAGGCCAATCGAAATCAAGGAGTGGCAAGATCACCTTCTTTCATTGTGGCAAACCTGGGCACATGAAGAAAGAATGTCGAGTCTCGAAGAAAGGACAAAACAATTATAGACTAACTAGTACAAATCACAAGTCATCCCACACAAATGAAAGTGAGACTACTGTTGTAGTCGCAAATGTTGATGTGTTGCTTAATGTTTCAGTAGAGGATGCATGTTTACATACCTCTAGTAGTAACTTGATTTCATCCTTGACTATGTGGCATCTCACCATGTAACCCCATCCAAAGATATTTTTTTTGCATATAATCATGGTGATTATGGTAGAGTGCATTTGGGAAATAATCATTTTTGCAGTATCATTGGAGGGGATATCTCGAGATGAAGATGAAGGATAGACAATATATATTGTTGAAACAAGTTAGGCATCTACCAGAAATGCACATTTGATTGATCTTTATGGGATGGTTGGATGATGAAAGTTATTCTACAAGCTTTAGAAAAGGAGGCTGAAAAATTAGCAAAGGAGCATTGGTCGTGGCCAGAGGACCCAAGACAGAAACATTATATACATTGAAGGAAATGATGGAAAAATCATATTTGGTTGTTGTCACAAAAGAAGGAAATTCAGCAAATTTGTGGTATAAACGCTTGGGTTACATGAGCGAGAAGGGCTTAAAAATACTTGTTGTTAGAAATTTATTGCTAGGTTTAAAATCCTATAATCTTTATCTTCTATGAGCATTTTATATATGGTAGAAAAATAAGATTTTCATTCCTTACAAGTGGCAATGAAAAAAAGGAAATTTTGTTAGAATTGATACACTCATATCTGTTTGGGCTTGTTAACATTAAGTCATTAAGATGAGAATCTTATTTTGTAACATTTATAGATGATGCATCCAGGAAGGTTTGAGCCTACCCTATTAAAAGTCAAAGTCAAGTGTTTGAAATATTTCAAAATTTCTATGTTGTTGTTGAATGAGAGACTAACAAATTTCTCAAGTGTCTAAGAATAGATAATGGTGGAGAATACTGCTCAAATGCATTTAAGGAATATTGTAACAAGTTTGGCATAAACAGTGAAAAGATTGTGCCTAGTACTCCTCAACAGAATGGTGTTGCAAAAGGGACAGATTGCACCATTTTGGAGGAAGTGAGGAGTATGTTGTCAAATTATGGTTTGGAGAAGCATTTTTGTGCATAAGATGTAAGGACAACTTGCTATCTTATAAATCAATCTCCAAAAATAGCCTTGGATGGCGACATCCTTGAAGAATTTTGGACTGGTAAGAATTTGAATTATTCTCATTTGGAAATCTTTGGATGTGAAGCATTTGTACATCGAAAAGAAAATAGAACTAAGCTAGATGATAAATCTATGAAATGCATTTTTTTGGGATATGTGGATGAAGAATTTGGTTATCGTCTATGGGATCCAATCAAACATAAAATTATTAGAAGGGATGTTATATTTAATGAGTCAGAAATGTTTAAAAGGCATGTAGGTGAGTTGGAAGTCAAGAAATTTATTGACAGGTTTGAAGAGCCGCATGAAAACATCCCACCAATGCAACAAAATGGTTAGTAAGTTCAAGAGTACGAAGGACAACAAGTGGAAAGTGATGAACATCAAGAAGAAGGAAACCCACAGGAACCTTTACAAGAGATTTACCCTGATAATGCACCACCACAGCTAGTTTGCATATCTTCTAGGCCTCATAAACCATCACAAAGATATCCTCCTTCAAACTATATCCTATTGGCTAATGAAGGTGAGCCTAATTATTTTCAAGAGGCTTGTAAAGTTGAACACAATAAATAATTGAAGAAAGAAATGGAGGAAGAAATTAACTCTTTGCTGGAAAATAAAACTTGGGAGTTGGTAAAGCTCCTAAAAGGTAGAAAGGATCTACAAAACAAATGGTTATATAGGATTAAGCATGAAGGTGATGAAGATAAGCAGAGGTATAAAGCAAGGATGGTGGTGAAAGGATTTTCCCAAAAGGAAGGTATTGAATTCACTGAGATTGTCTCACCTACTATGAAAATGACATCTATCATAGTCATTCTTGGTCTTCTTGCTAATTTAGACTTAGAATGTCTATAGTTAGGTGTAAAAACAACTTTTTTTCATGGTGAGTTAGAGGAAGAAATTTATATGAAGCAACGAGAAGGCTTCATAGAAAAAGGAAAAGAAGGCCTAGTTTGCAGTTTGAAGAACAAACTATATGGATTGAAATAGACACCTCAACAATGGTATAAGAAATTTGATTCATTCATGTTGGAACATGGTTTTCACAAGTTGGAAGCTGATCATTGTGTCTATATGAAGAGGTGTGATGAAGGAAAGCATATCATATTATTGTTATATGTGGATGACAGGTTGATTGTTGGGCATGATAAGAATATGATCAATTGGTTGAAGAAAGATTTGGGCAGCAAATTTGCAATGAAGGATTTGGGACCAACACAACAAATATTAGGCATGAGCATTATGCTTGCCATGAAAAACAAAAGGTTGTGGTTGTCACAAGAAAAGCATATCAAGGTGCTTGACATGTTTAATATGAAGGATGTCAAGTCAATTGGTACACCCGTTGCAGTCCACTTCAAGTTGACTATTGATTTATGTCCTAGTGATGACAAGAAGAAGGAAGAAATGAACAAGATTCCTTATGCTTCAGCGGTTGGCACCCTAATGTATGCCATGGTATGTACATGACCAAACATTACATATTCAGTGGGAGTACTGAAAAGGTCTCTTGCCAATCCAGGAAACCAACATTGGCAAGCAGTAAAATGGATTTTGAGGTATCTCAAGGGTACTAGTCATTATTGTTTATGTTTTAGTCATAATAAGATTATGCTTGAAGGATTTACAAATGCAGATATGGCTAGAGATATGGACACCCGAAAGTCCACTACAGGTTATTTGTATAAATTTGCAAAGGTAGAAGTATCTCGAGTGTCAAGGCTACAAATAATAGTAGTTCTCTCTACAACAAAGGCTTGTAAAGAGATGTTATGGATGCAACAATTCATAGGAGATATAGGAATAAATCAGGACAAGTATGTGCTATATTGCAATACACAGAGTGTCATTCACTTGGCCAAAAACCCAACATTTCACTCAAAAACCAAGAAAATTGACTTAAGTTACCATTGGATCGGTCATGTGTTGGAGGATGGACAACTATCCTTGGAAAATATCCATATAGATAGAAACGATGCTGATATGCTCACTAAAATTCTACCAAAAAATAAACATGAGTTATGTAGAGACATGGTAGGACGCGGTGTGACTTGATTCATGATTCTTCATTTGGCTTCAAGTAAAAGAATGTTAAACATGAAGCCTTGATTCAAGATTCTTCATTTAACTTCAAGTAAGAGAATGTTAAACATGAAACCGTAATAAAGATGGCATCATCTTCTCCTCACCCCTACCGCATAAGTTACTGCTGACACCCTCTTCTTCACTGCATATGCCAAAAGTTACTGTTGACAACGTCTTGATTTGTCGTCGCTGCAGCCACGCGGAATCTACCACACCGTCATTTAAATTCTAAATTTCACTATGAACTCATTTGAATCACATGCAGAAAATTCTATATCTTCCTTTTCCCTCTATAAATTTGTATTTTCCTCACCTGAGAATCCAAGAAAGGCAAAGGCTTTCAATGCAATAAAAGTTGGTGATTTATTTCAGAGTTTATGATCTGTCTATGGTGTCTCTTAATTTTTCTTAATTTCTGTGTTCTGCTGTTTATAATTGTATTTTATTTTTTCCCTAATATCCCCGTCAGAGGAATGATGCAAATTCTGTGTAGACTCCGTTTTACTATGAAATCATATAGCCCTATGATTTTTTAATTTTTTCAACTTAGTAAACGTAACCCACATAGGCGAAAAGCTCATGCACGTTTCTTAACCAGAGGGGCTTTCAAGATTGCTATACATGTTAGGCTGAGTTTGGCAGTACAACATATGAAGAGCCGGACTCCGCCAGATGCATTGCAGTGCATATGGTGTTGTTTGTCCTTCTCTGCGTCGCCCTGCCGTAATTAAGCGAGTTCAAGGGTGTGCTTCTGTCCTTCGCTGCCGCGCAGGGCCTTTGACATCGAGTGGTAAGATATTTCAATGTACTGCAAAATGCCAGAGAGAGAAATGTGCCGACGAAAGGAAGACATCGTCAAAATTTCAGTCTTCACTTTTCATATCAAAATATTAAAAACTTCTGCGCTGTATACTTCAGGAAGGTGATATGTTGCATCATAGGCTCATCGCTCTGGTGCTTAGCTGTAATTATCTCCGTTATGCCTACAGAAAATGAATAGCGACGAACAGTTTGAATGGTTAATCTGCATATTGAGGTTCAGGTGTGAATTCCCTTAAAATAAGCCGGTGTAGAAAAGAGGCCGGCAGAGGTAATGGACGGTACTGTAAAAAAAATAAATTCAAATCTGTCTCTTATTCTGTAGGTTAGGACAAACCTTCTGACCCGGCATAGATCTCGGAGAGAGAAACTCCGAGAAATTCAAATCTCTCGGTTTGTCTCTTAATTGGGACAGCAGCTTTCCCACATGGCATAGAAATAAGAGTTTGGAGGACGATGGGGGATGAGGATTTCCAACGGTGCGCTCGAGGCACACCACATTATCCAAAGGTGATCAAGGCTGCCTGCAGTAGTAGCTCATCAGCCAGACTTATCATCTGTTCTGAAACAAACACAGAGCTGCACACGGTGTGCCAGCAGCGTGGATCTTTGGTAGCCAGAATGACCAAGGGCCATTAGATCCAATATTAGATTAAAACACAGCGCAACAGCATATGACATGGCTAAGAAAGAGCAGGGAATTTGATTTGTCTCGATTCTCAAATGACATGGTGTTATGGAATTTGTTCATTCTATGGCGAACTTTCCGTGGGTACGCTGGTGGTGCATGCATATCAGTAGGTGGAGATACTTCTCTGCTGTCGCAATCTCTATTTCTGTCAACTCACATTGCAATTAACGTTGGTTTTTGACTGTGTTTTCCATCTCCGTGTAGCCATATATAACATTAATAAGCTATTTTATTTACACATGTGATATCAATTATATAGATTATATCTTAATTTCAACCTTATGGAACGGAAGAGAAGGTTGTTCTCTTTAAAATTAAGCTAAATATACTTCCATTGAGAAAGGAGGTTTATATTTTTGAAATATCAAAACATAAAAAGTAATTGTTGGAAAATTTCATTGCACCTCTTCATTTTTTTTCCTACCCTGCACATTGTGTATTTTTTTTTTCAGTTGTAAAAGAATGCATTTTATAGTTTTAAAGTTCTATAGTTTTTAAAATAATAAAATTGTGATTTTAAAAAAAAAAAAAAAAAAATCTCCCACTTCATAATATTAAAAATATATATTTTTTTATATTTAAATTAAAATTAAAATTAAATTTTAATATTTAATATCAATAAGGTTATAGATGAAAATTTATAATCATTATTGAATTATGAATATGAACATGTCAATCTATTATATTTTCGAAATATAAATATTATTAACTTAGGAGTTTGAATAATTTTATAATTATTTATAAATTTAATTGATTTTTAAAATTAATTTTGTCATTCAATGCAGAAAAAGTATTCTTAATGAATTTTTAAAGTGGTTATCCTAGTTTTTACTTGAATTTGAGTTTAACCTCCATCTAACTAGTTTTTTGAAAAGAAGAAAAATATCATTAATTGGATGTCTTTTATTTTTTTTCATTCTATTTGCATGATACGTTGTATTAATATTAATTATTATAATTTAGAATATAATTGTATTTTGTATAATTTAGATTAGGTTAATAATATAGTAGTAAATTAAGGAATTGTTTTTAGTGATATTTTTTAGGAACTTTTATGGTGGGTTTTTTATGTCTAATTTTTCTAAAATTTCGCAGGAATTTTGAAATCACAAGTTTGATGGGTAATCCTGTGCAATAGAAATGCCTTAAGTTTTTTGAGGGTGCTGAATCAATATATACAATGAAAAAACTAGTTTAAATAGCACAAATCAAAATTTCAGGTCAATTTTTTCTACCTGATTCTTGCACAAAACCGTCTAAAAATCACATTACAAACAACTCCATAAATTTAATTTCTTCAAACTATAAATTTAAATTTTATAAAGAATTTGAAAGTGAAATGAATCAAAAGGATATTTGCTGTTTATACTCAATTGAGTAGCTGCATATCAGTTAAACATTCAATTGAATCTCTCTGCATATCCAGATATAACTCAGTCTCACTGCGCATACTAATGAAAGTCAGTGTCACACAATCCTGAAAACAACAATTAGACCATTAAACATAAATTATACCCCAAGATTAAATCAGATTAAATAATTATAAACTTTTGAAAATAAGTTATCCTATCTTATCCGTCAATTGGTTTTAAAAAATAAATTGGAATATCTGAGAAGTCTCAAGATTCTGTGACAAGCAAATCCATTGAGGTTCGAGATTGTGGATTATATGCGCATATTAACAAATCGGTGAGAACAAAACTAACGACATGTAGTTACCAGTTGACTTGCTTTTCACATGTTTTGCCTTATATTTCGGATAGACCATTGATTTTAGTCAATTCACTGGACTGACATCACTGCATAGATCAGTATGAAATTTCTTACCTTCTCTTCCGCATGGTATTTCACTGAACTGACATTACTACATATATACAGTATGACATTTATCATCATTATCCGCCTGGGCTCTCATGGCGCTCTCTTTGCTGTGTCAGAGTATTTCTTGCTTCCTCTCCTCCGAAATAACTCTTTATTTCGAGAATTAGAAGGTTTTTCTGAAAAGGTAGTTTAAGAAGGTTATAATTTTGTGTTTGAAATAGTAGAAATTTTGGTATGATTTTGATTAATTTTTTTTTGAAATTTTAAAGTTTTAAAAAAGATTTTGGGTATTAAAAATAATTTTTAATAATATTGAATTTATTTTCATTCTAACAACTATTCAAACACTAATATGGAAAAAAAAATTTGGAAAAAAACCATTTCAACTAAAATTAAAAAAACTTTGCAGCCCTGCTTAAAAAATTTAATTCAACCTTTCCGACTAAGTCTCACATCCCATTTATCAAAACTATAGAATTCTGTATACAACGCTTCTTCCTTTTTTAAGTTTCTTCATTTTTAGGATGGAAATGTTAAAAGTTTTCATCGGATTCGACGTACAAAATATAATTCACCGAACAAATTTTGTAGTTTGTTAAGAATTTCGATTCTCGATAATTTTTGCAGTTATTGGACGCTAAATTATAATAATCCCACATGGCTCAATGATCATAAGCAGATGATTACAACCTTTTATCAATTTCGTTGCATTCATCTGAACTTTGTGGCTCACATCACATCCAACAGTTGGCATAGTCCCTGCATTTCGGGGAGAAACATCGCAATCTGGATAATTTCGATTTTTTGAAAAACGGAGTTAAGCACTGTCGAGTATATTTTGGTGAATTAGGGTTATGTGTCTTTTGAAACGAGGGTTATGTTTATGTTCATCATAGATTTTAGAAGGAATGGGATAGATTAAATAATTGATTTTGATAAGTTAAATAACTATATTGACTTTTATTTTCTTTCTCGATTTCTATCTGTCAGTTAGATTTGTTAGATGTTTGGTGGTGATGATTTTTATAGATTAAGTAATTGACTTCGGTTTTGCCAGTTAGATTTTTGGTTGTGAATAAGGTTTATCTTTGGAAATATTTTAGAAAGTTTTACATTAAATTATTTCGCGATTAAATTTCTAAAATCTTCTTAAAATCTGCAATCCAATTAAATTCTTAAATTGTGCAATCAAATAAACTCTTAAAAATGTGCAATCAAATTAGTTGATTAACTAATAAAGACATAAACAAGATTCCAGTTAATTTTAATACACAATGTTTCCTTGTTCTGGCTACCAAGGTTTCAATAACAGAATCCTTCCCCGGAGGAAACTCAGGCTACAATGAAACGGCTACCAAGGTTTCAATAACAGAATCCTTCCCAGGAGGAAACTCAGGCTACAATGAAACGGCTATTTTTGCCTGTGTGATTTATGGGAACAATTTTTAAAATGTTTTTAGATTTTCATTATTATATTGTGTATTATTTTTTTTAATTATTTAAAAAATAATATATTTAATATATTTGTAAAAAAGAGTATTTAAGATTTCTTTTATATAATTCAAACCTGGTAAACTATGGTGTAAATAACTTATTAATGTTATATTATATTGTTGTATATTTTTTTTAAATATTAAAAAAAATAATATATTAAAATATTTGTAAAAAGAGTAATAAAAGATTTTTTTTTATATAATTCAAACCTCGGTAACTATGGTGTAAATAACTTATTAATGTTATATTTAGCCACGAGGATTAACCTTCATAGCTCTGGAGGATTAAATCGACACAGTGAAAGGAACCAACTTTAAATGTGAGTTGACAGAAAATGAGACCAGAGACTAGAGAAGTATATCCACTTAATGAAATGCATACACCATCATCGTTGTTAGAATTTTCTATAAATTCCATAACAGACAGACAAAAAAAATGCAGAATTTTCGACTTGTTTCTGCACAGAAAACTGAAAAAAAAAAAAAAAATAAATAAATAAATAAATAAAAAAAATAAAATAAATTGTTTTGGTGTTGCAGCAACACAGTTTGGTGTTGCTGCAACGCTGAATAACATTCTGTTTTTAACACAGTAAACTGAAAATTGCTTACTGGAAACGGTGTTGTAGCAACATAGTTTGGTGTTGCAGCAACGTAGATTGTTTTTAACACAGTAAACTGAAAATTGCTTACTGGAAACGGTGTTGTAGCAACATAGTTTGTTGTTGCAGCAACGTAGATTTGGTGTTGCAACAACGTTGTTGGACTTTCTGATAATTCAAAATAAAACTGGAAACGGTGTTGTAGCAACATAGTTTGGTGTTGCAGCAACGTAGATTTGATATTGCAACAACGTTGTTGGACTTTCTGATAATTCAAAATAAAACTGAAAAATAGAACAATACTCAGCAACACTGAAACTGGTGTAACAACAATGTGCAGGTGGTGTAACAACAACGTAAAATTAACTTGTATTCATAAACAGTAAACAAGCTGATACAAATTCGTCTTCCTCTTGACAGAGGGATAACAACAGGAACACTTCAGTTCCAGAAACCAATTTTCACTATCTCATAAAATCGCAGGTTCAGCACTGTTGTGCATTTACAGAAGAGACTCTCTATTGTTCTTCTAACTTTCTCTCTTAAAAAACAGAAATGTTGTTCATTACATTTATAGGAAAAAACATATCTAAGTTTAAACAGTAAAATAATCAAAATATCTTCTAACGCTTATCTGCGTATTGAATGCAGCAAACGGTGATGCTTTTCTCAAGAAATCAAGTCGACAGTTGCAGGGGAATTCAATTCTGTGAATTTAATGCACATTAATGTGAAAAATATCAAAAGTGACTTTGCAGCATTAAACAACGTGAAATATCTACGGAAATCAGATTTCTGTCTAGCTGTTTTGTGTTGCGGTTGGAATTAAATTCCAATACTCCCCCTTAATTTCAACTGCTGCATACCCAGGCATTTCTTGAAATGATCAAAACTTTTCTTTGCTAATGGTTTTGTCAAGATGTCAGCTAGCTGATCCTCTGTTCTGCAGTGCTGCAAAACAATCTCACCATTGTTAACCAATTCACGTATGAAATGAAATTTGGTATCTATGTGCTTTGTTCTTTTATGAAAAACAAAGTTTTTAGACAATGCTATTGCTGAGCTATTGTCATAGTAAATGGTTGTGTCATTTTCTTGTTCATGACACAAATCTCTGAGAACTCTTCTCAGCCACACTGCTTGGCATGCTGCTACTGTTGCTGCCACATACTCTGCCTCTGCTGTTAACAAAGACACAACTGGTTGCTTCTTGGAAGCCTATGAGATGGCTCCCGATCCCATATGAAACACATATCCTGATGTGCTTTTTCTATCATCAACACTTCCAGCCCAATCATTATCCGTGTAACTTGTCAACATGAAACTTTCAGAAGAGGAGTATAAAATACCAAACCCCTTTGTTCCATTCACATACCTTAGAATCCTCTTAGCTGCCTGCCAATGAGTCTCTTTCGGTCTTTCCATAAATCTGGAGATTAAACTCACAGCGTGCATAATGTCCGGCCTAGTTGCAGTGAAGTACATTAGGCTGCCAACTATGCTTTTGTACAATTTTGGATCAAAATCCTTGTTGCTATCTTCTTTGGTCAATTTCAACCCCACTACAGATGGAGTCACAGCTACCTTGTTGTTCTGCATGTTAAATCTCTTCAACACTGCTTCTACATATTTATCTTGAGAAATGAAAACACCATTTTCACTTTGGTCTACTTCAATTCCAAGAAAATATCTTAAGAAACCCAAGTGAGTCAGTTCAAATTCACATTCCATGACTACCTTAAAATCAACAATGAGAGAAGCATCATTGCTAGTAAAAATTAGATCATCTACATATAAAACAACAATAATAATCTTACCGTCATTTTCCTTTATGTAGAGTGTGGGTTCACCATCACACTTATCAAATCCATTCTCAAT